>JBCAUA010601344.1:0-16167 GCA_038406235.1 Peronia verruculata
ACCTGCATTGTGTCAGTCTGAAGCCAAGGTGGAGTCTCTATGGTCAAAACAAACACCCTGAGGCTAAGCACTGGCGCGGGCGATCCAGATTGAAAAGCCTGGCAAAGCGCGCCGCAGGGCATTGTAGCCCTTAGGCTGGGTCGCAGTTCTAGAGTTAAATATCTAAATTTTACTTTTATCTGAAAAGCAGTTTTTGTTGTGAAGTTAGTTTAAAGTTGAAAGTCTGCAGCCTAGTGATCCCTAATATTCTATCATGCCATGTCAGAGAGTGATCATATGTTTTTGTGAGCAAAATTATTATTATCTTACCCACATTTATTCTATGGTTGGAAGATACTTTTTGTCCCTTTTGATGAATCTGAAGCTCATTATTATGTGATCAGTATTACATGTATATTGTTTTTTTTTTGAAAACGCAACAAAATATCCAAAATTATCATCAAATCTTAGTAATTGCAGTCTTCCAATCTGTTGTTTGTCAAATTGAGACCTGAGACTGTAACTATAAATTGTGAATTTCTGTTTCTTGATTACATATATTACGAATAACACTTTTTAATTTTTTTTTTTTTCTTCAGTTGGTTCAAATTTTTTTCATTTATGTCTTGTGCCTTTTATGATCAAAATATATGCACAGGTTTACTCCTGTCAGTGAGAAAAGGGAAAATAATTTTTAAAAAAGAGACCATAGTCAAAGGACACATACTAACAGTCTCATATTTCCAAATGTGTACATGTGAGCTATAACATACAGTCGAACATGGAAAAGTTGAGTTTCTCAAGGATGGAAAAATGTGTTCGAGATTTCCATGATTCGACATTTCCATGATTCAAGATTTCCATGATTCGAGATTTCCATGTTTTGGCCTTAAGGGAACATGACAATGACAACACTAATGTTGCCCGATCTTATCAACATTCTAGGACAGCGTGTGTGGCCTAAACCACCACCCCATCCAATCACCACACCATCCCCACCCAGTGATTCATTTTCATTGAGGCCCCAATTTAGACCCACACTTTGCACTGCCAACCCTCTACCACCTGCACACCTTTCCCCTTATCATCAACAGGCTGGGAGTGAGCAAGGCTGGAAAAAAAAAATGGGTCTGATCAGATATTCTGATGCTTGAAAACGTGTTTAGAGTTCAAGATACTGTGCTGATAGTACAAAGAAAATGTAGGAATTTAAACAGAGCCCATAACAGTGTTCAATGTTTCCCTGAATTTGAGGTTGCCGTGTTCGTGTATTCTGTTTTCAACTGTATTGTATAACAGCTGTCTCAGCTGTACCCTGTTACTTTCTACCACTATGGTCTCCTATATATACGCAGTCTTACTTTTCTATAAAGTTAGATAACTTAAAAGACCCTTGTATATTGTGCACAGTTTGAGAAAGTAACAAAAGTTTAAAAAAGTAAACTGAATTTTCAAGGACTTTGTTTATTATCCCTGTCGCAGGAGCAGGAAAAAATATAAATGTAAACAGACTCGACTGTATAGGGATAAATGCCACATCAATGCTCCCTGTTATTATAATATTATTTTTGTGGATTTTGGTGAATAAATGATTTGAGACTTGACACGATGAAATCAGTCTCTCGTTTAATTCTGAGCGTTGTATGGAGTTATTGGTATCACTGTAAAGATTATTCATTTCCCTTTCTGTGCGTGAAAAAAGTTTTGGCCTACCTTAAGTAGAAGTTGAGATATTGGCAATTAAAGGCAATGGGGGTGACGTGCTGTTGCAGCTGAATTTAGTGAGAAAATGGTCACCCACTTTTATTAATCCTTCTTTACTCTCATGGGGCCATGCAACTAGTTTACAGTTTTTGGGCGTTTTCTCAGTCAGTTTCAGCAAATTTAATTCTGAAATATATTTTTAAATTGATATAGAAGGGTTCTGTGAAGAAGAAAAATAACGTTAAAAGTAAATTCATTCAGTGTTCAAAAACACATGATTTCTCCTGTCACCTTATGTCACCTTAGTTTGATGAATGCCTGATTTCATCGTGTCGCATCTCATATAGTGGTGATTAGGTTCCTCAGTGTCAAGATATTCATGTTCAGATTTAACTTCTGTGACCTTATGGTCAACAAAATTCTATTTTTTAGTGAAGTGTTCTTTGATATCTGATCCATTTGAGTTGGGTCTCTGTCATTGTTTTTGAACCTTCTGTTTTTACATTACAGTAGCATTGGCATTGCTTTGAGATTTAGCTTGTCGTTTATGGGGTAAAATGGACAGAAAGAAAAACAGCCGTCATGATCTCAGAATCGTGATCCATATTTTTGCATGACACAATAAAGGGATGACAGGTGTATAACAATGCCACTGTCAAAAGATTTTTTGTTCCTTGTCCTGAATAACACTTTTTTTATGGATGTTGTTTCTTTTCCTGGCTCACATGTATACATGTTGAACTTCCATGACACAAGATGTGAATGAAGTAAAGTTACACACACCTGTAGTAAGAAAAAGGTCAGTAAAAATACTGTTGTTCATGTTGTGTATGATCAAGGGATAAAACGTCAGGAGCTTTTGCCACAGTTAGTAAAGATAAATACATGTACTTGCTACTCAGTCCTCTTCAGCCCTTTTCAATGCTCATGATCACCACAGATTTTCAAATGAGAACAAAATATGTATTTATTTTCATATGATTGAGTCATTTAAATTTTTTAAAAGACTGTTGATGTTCTCTCCAGTTAAACTTCTGATTATAAACTTATGTCTGTTGGGTGGGACTTGATAGCAGTGTACTTAATGACATATTTATAAGATGTAGTTGAAATTCTATGAGTACATATTAATTCAGAGTTTCCAACAAATTCCTTTGAATCTCAAAGGTGACAGTGTAAATTTGAAAGTTTTGCTTATTGACATGTAATTTCTGACCAGTGGAAATGAGAGATATGCCTACTTCAGGTCAAATATGTTTGCAGGATGGTGGCCAAGCTTTCCTCATTTGAAGTGGATCATGTTTTAGATAATGTGGCATGATGAAGCTTTGGAGCATGACATAATGAAGCTTGCTAAAAGGACTTTAAGTCCACATGTAGGTGGAGTGTCATCTGAGAAATGTATTGTGGTGAAGCATGCTTGTGGAGCAGTGGATCAATTTTCCCAAGCAAAGTGTCCGTTGAATATTGACATATGAAGCCCTGTTACGAAGCAATAGGCCTGCCTCTGAATGGAAGAGCAATAGGCCTGTCTCTGAATGGACGGGCCTTGCAAGCAGAGCAGTTGACTGGTAACAAGGTGGAGTGACACTGCTTGGAGGACACTTCATCTGTGTTTAGACGTAACATCAGTAAAAGCAGACCAGGTTTCTAGCTAAGTGCTTCAACATATTTGCAGTAAAGAAGGCTTCAACAGAGTCTGCCAAAAAATGTATACACACTTTAGGAAAGTGAAACTTGTATGTTAACTCTTACCCGTATAATTAAATTCTTGGTTTTGCTAGATTTAATTCCCTTCATATGTTTGTTAAATTGGGATATATCAATATAGCATATAAGAAAACGCAAATTTACTACTTTTTCAAGCAACTGCTGCTAGTTTCATCTCTTTTTCAGTTGTAGAGCTTTTTAGTCATGAAGTGGTTCCATTTATGGCCATGTAGCCTGGAGTTTTTGAGGTTAACAAGCACGTCAACTCAGTGACAACAGAGCCATGCCCTGACCTAGTGGTGACTTTGAGTTATGAGAGTTAAGTAAACTCCATACTGCAGAACAAAGTATTTACAAAGTTTGATTAAAGCACAAATTAAAGTGTTACAAAAATTTGATAAAACTTTGAAAAGAGATTTGTAATTTTAAAGTACTTACACCTTTTTATTTTCTTGAAGGTGTATACATTTTTTGGGGGCACTGTATATTGATGAAGTGTCATTGGTAAGTGAAGATTCCCACTAGAATGGTAGACTTGTATAGAATTTGGATGTCAGTAGCATATGGCATGATGGAGCGCTACTGGCCAGGCCAGTACAAAGAGGAATGCCAAAACATGTAACAAATTGACATGTTGAGACTTGGTTGACCTTGGTTCTCCATTTCACATGTATTATGGATCATATTGGCAGTGTTGCAAGCAACCCTCGTAAGTCAAATTATAAACAGGATGTTTTATGTGGGATCTTTGCAAATTTTTTTTTTTTGCTGCATTTTTATTGATCAGTTTGAATCAATATGATGTCACAGTATGTATTTTTAGCTCACCATGAAAGGGGGAAAGAAACTCGAAATTCCCAAATGTGGGACATGCTTGAGACACCGATGATGTGCCTCTATTCTTATCTTCCAAATGTATTATACGAGTATGTATCTTAAAGAGCGCAGATGATCAAATGTTTTTGTACAGTCATCATTTTCATGACTTTATCAAATCAGTCTTTGTCATTTTTCTGAAGATCAGAGATGCAAAATGTTGTAATTTGGTTGTTCCATCCATCTATGGATGAATGTTGTTCATCATCTTCTTATTTCTCTGTTATCTGTGAATTGAGATGCATAGCTCATGAACAAAGGCTGCAGTCTTGCTCAGAGTATCAGCTTACCATTTTTTTTTTAAATAAGGTGTTATAAAAGTGAACCTTATATATACCATTTGAGATGAACATTTTGCCTTTTGCAACCATTCATTAGACCTGCAAGTTTTCCGACAATTGTCAGAATTCTGACAATCTGCTTAAAAGTGTTTTCAGAAGGGTTAAGTTTTAAATCCCTCCCCCATTTGTGCAAACGCATGAAAAATGCTGTTATTTCGGTCACTGAAAAAAGTTCAGACAGTCTTGAAAGGGGTCATTTACAGGTTTAATCCATGTAATTAGTTGGGTGATAATTAGTTCAATTAGTTACCCCCCAAAATGTTTTGCCTTTGTGAGAACACATAGCTGTATGTGGAGTATATCACACAAAGGGATGAGAACTGCAAACTTACCCTCAGTTCAAACTCTGCTGCTGATGAGGATAAACCAGAGAGTGTTCATATAAACCTTCCAAATATCCCACCATGCATTTCTGCTTCTCATGTTTTAGTACACAGTGGATAGTCTTTGCTTTCTTTTTTTTTCTTGAGAGTAAGCTGATAGAAACAGATACTTACATGCATTTGAAAATATTTTGTATGATTTCTTCACGGAGACGTACACAAACCACCTAAAAATAAAATAGAATTGTAACAACTGTTGATTTTTTTAGGCATATTCATGTCCAGGAAACCATGCATCTTTTTCTTGTCTAGTCTTTCGATGAAAAAATTTGAGAGCTTTAAACTTATTTCATTAGTCCTTTCCTTAGTCATCTCCATGATCCCTATATATTACATCGATGTAAAGAGAATGTACTTTGCAACATGCATGTTCATACAAATGTATAATCAAGAATTCACATAAATCAAGGCTTGTTAATTGATTCTGTGGTCTCAAGAGCCAACAATGGCTCTGATAATATGATATGTTTACTGGAGGCTGTCTGTCTCACTCTCAGTGGCAATCAAGATTGCTCTTTCATTGTGGTTTAAAGTCATCATGTGATTGATGAGTGTTGAACATAAAATGACAGAAATTGAACAATACAGTGGTCTCTGCCTTAGAACCTCCCACCTAAGAGCACAGTCCACCTAGGAACCTGCCTCTGCTGTGAAACAGAATTTTTTCACTGTAATTTACCTCTCTAAGAACCTTCCAAATAAAAAATTTGCCTAAGAGCCCGGTGTTGGATCAAGACACATGAGTGCTTATAGCGTAATTTCATGCCAAATTGTTCACTTGAGAGAAATGCACAGTGGTAAATGTGCAGGAAAATGGAGATGGGGTGGAAGGAACCGGTAGACAAAGGAATGAAAGTAATGGTTGATGTATGACAGCATAATTGATTCACACTGTGACCTTATCTGTAAGCATTTCTTTGTTCGACAACACATTGGGACAGCACCCATAATTTGGCTCTGTGGATAAGGAGGAGTAAGTTTAGCCTCCTGACTGGTCAGTTGTTATGCTACTTCGGTCGGTCTGGCTGATTGCAGACACTTGAGTCATTTTTGTGATTATCCATAGGATAACATAGCAGTACCATGTTTTCATTCAACAATGAAACCGTCATGTGAGAACTTACTCGACATATAAATGCCACCAATTTCTGATGAAATAGCCTGAGAAAGGTCAGAAATTATTAGAAGAGAAGGCTGCACTTATTCTCATAGATAAATCTTTGACTAACAGTAATAAACAATTGATCATAGTAGAAGACAATCTGTGGTGAGACGGGTTGCATAACATTTCAATCAGCCTAATAGCCCATCCGCCTAAGAGCCTGGTTTTTTTGTTTTTTTTGTCTCCCGGCGAGCGAGTTCTTAGGTGGAGACCACTGTAGTGTGTAAATTCTGACTGTAAATCAGTGTTGTTTCTATTATTACTTGCAGGCCTCGTGCTTGATATACTATTCTACATCATGTTTTCTTGGTTGTACGCCTACCTTTCAAAGGGAACACTCATTAATTGGTAAGACAGAGGAAGTTGGATTACGTTTCACTAGATGACATATAAACATGAGTCGTGAGATACTGAACAGGCCTTTCGTGTGACGTGTAGTTTACTGCCCAACGTGATTATTGCCATATGTGAAAGAATTACATATTTTCAAGAGTATTGTGTGCTATCACAAAGCATATTGAACAAAAAAAGAACTGCCTTCGTAACATTTGACTTGATATCAACACATGATTTGAATGCCTGACAAAAACTTCTCCTTATATCCCTCCTTGGTGTTGGCTGAAAACTAAACAAATGTGTGATTCCCATAAATACTATGCTAATAGGAGCTTTGAGTACATTCATCTCATCATCATCATTTCATATTATTCTTTCCTTCTAATGATTTAAATAAATAGTATATAAAAAAGAAAGAGATGGTAGATACCATGATATAATGTGTTTGAAAACTTCAAAAGTGGTAGTTAAGATTTCTCTGTTATTATTATTATCCAGCATATATCTTGTGACCATGGTAAACGAGTCGCAAGAGTTGCGGGGCGATCAAGATTCATGGCCATTTTTGGTTGTCTTTAACAACTTTCTAAGAAACTAACATGACAGTTTAACCTTTCTTAACCCGAAAAAAAGAAAAATTTTGGTATTGTAATTGGAAAATAGTAAAAAAAAAAACAGTAAAAAAAACTGTAACTTGAAATCACCGGGCGTGACTTGTGACTCATTTGCCTTGGGCACAAAACATATATAATGTCCGAATGCTTCATATTTGAACAAAAATTGTGCAAGGTAGTGTGTGATTCAGCATTGCAAGACTGTCGATAGTGTATGCATCATTGGTGTCCTGAAAAGCAGGTTTCATTCATGAGCATGGCTATTGTTGAGTCACACATTCTTCTGAACGGGAGATCATTTTGACTAGTTTGACTTTGCCAGATATAAGAGGTGTTGAGCAAGCAGTGTAAAGCAGAAACATTTGCCCTCTTTGCTTGAAACCTATACAGTGTAAAATTTCTTCTGATTGTACCCGTAATAGTTTTATCAGATATCTTTGTGGTCATTTTTTTAATGGCAGAAAGTTGAGGAATTTTGTCCTCTTTACACTGATTGTTCAGTGCCTTTTCTGTCTGGCAAGGGAAGTAACAGGATTGGTCAAAGCGATCTCCTGTTCGGCCCTACTTTATTTTATGACTTGATCTTTGATTTACAGTATGTATTTCTGATTAATATCAAATCTTTTATTTCAACATATGTGTCCGACAGCACTCATGTACTTGTATATATACCCATAAAGAGTTTGGCAACAAGAAGAGATTAATCCAGCTTTCTAGTTTTGAGAAAAACACAACATTTTGTTTATAAAAATGTGTTTTGCTAAACATACAAAACTCTAATGCTTTATTATCAGTGGACAAGCATCCCACTTTGTGAAGAATTCATAAAATCAAATCATATAACTTGCACAAAGATGTCATTTCATGCATATATATTTAAGAATGTAAGATATAGCTCTTATTGCCTTCCACGATCAGACCTTTCAAATATAATATGTCTTGCGGCCAGTTGAAATGAGACGTAAGTAGCTCGGCTAGATCCAAGAAATTGGGCTTTGAATGTGATGAGACATTGAATTTTGTTTTATTGCAGAAATCGAAAGTACATTCATTTCTGAACAAGACAATATCGGTGTAATCCCTGATTTATAAATATTTTTTTCATAAAAATCAGGTTTCTGTGAGGTAAGCTATGTAGATTTATGTGTTCGGCCTTTCACGTAAACTGAATTTTCTCGGAATTTCAGTCATTGCTGGAAGGTCCCCCCATGTCTCTTTGAACTGCAATATCTCTGGCTAGAATAAAGCTAGCTCAAAACCTTTTTCATCATCTGAAAGGGTATGAAGTAAGCATTTACATGATACCAAAAACCCTATAAAATGAATAATGAAAAATCGACATACGTCTCATTTTTACTGGCTGTGAGACATATATATATATATTTTCTTCAACAGGTGGAGTTCAGCGTATCTGTGGAATGTATCATTTGTGTGAGCTTGCTATGGAAGCATGAATATGTTGAGATGATACTAGAACTGGGTAGTGCTTAACACAAAATAATGATAAACTACTCTGGGTCATAGAAATTTCTTATGTTGCAGGAAATATTTTAGTTCTTTCTGGATGATGTATACATATACTGAACAGTTCTTTAGATTGTTTCATTTATCCCAGAAATACTGAGATTTCTGAAATACAAAAGCATTTCCAAAAAAATAGAAGCCAGGATTGACACTATATTCCAAATACACATGTACATGTACATGTAGCTAAAAAATAAATAAATAAATAAATAAAACCCAATTTGCATTTGAGTGATAAAACTCCACTAGGTCTTAACATTTGAAATAAATTTTTTACTGAGGCTAGATGATTGAGAAAGATTCAGAAAAAATGAATTTTTTTTTCTGTTTTTTTTTTTTTAAAAATCTTAATGGCTAAAGGGGAGACGAGTTTTCAAACACATCTCAAATAAGATATTGTGGCCGTCTATCAAGCCTTTTTTTTTTTTTTTTCTCCTTTCAAACTCTCGTGAGGGAAAGAGAAGGGGGAAGAGAGGAGGGGAGAGAAAAAGGGGAGGGGGAGAGATGGAGGGAGTGTGAGTGAGTGAGTGAGAGAGAAAGTTATTATTTTCATTTTGTTTATTATTTACCCCGTGAGAATGCATACACGATGGTTTATATATAATGTCTGTAATGTAAATTAGATGCATTGACTAAATATGCTAATTAATAATTAATATCAATGACCATGACGTGAATGTATAAAATTGTCTCGGAAAATTATAACTTGCCAGCCTCTCTCCAGTATTATTGATCCTTGTGATTTTCTTGATTAAAATAAAGGCATTTTGTAACTTGTAATTTTATGTCTGGTTTGTGTGTGTGTGTGTGTAAGTGTAGCATGGATTACATGTGTTATCAGGCATAGGTCCGTGAGTTCTTGAATAAGACCTTTTGGTGGCGTTCTTTCGTTGTTTTTGGAATTTTAATGTTCGAATATTCTGAAAACTGTAGCAGCAAAGTGCCTAATAATAAAAGTAACAATGAAAGGAGGCAAAACTTTTAAAAGCCAGGCGGAGGACTAAAATGATTGTGGATAAGTGTGAGGTGGGGGGGGGGGAGGGGGGGGGGGGGGGGGGGGGGGGGGGGGGGACGGAAAGGATTGTGGACAAGCCTGACCCCCCCCCCCCCCCCCCCCAACAAAACAAAACAAAACAAAAACGGCCTCTGTTTAATGGCCTGACACGAAGATTAGTCTTGCTGATTAGCTGGCAGGGAACATTTTAAGCGACACCTGTTACTTCATTTTTTTTTTCTTTCTCCACCTGCTATTTTCTGTATTTCCGTTTAAACCTAAAAGTTCAAGGGACAGTCAAAGACATGGTAGTTATCAAATTCAGTCATGCGGCATGACTGACTTGGGCTAGGTTCCAAGTAAGTTACAATGAAAAGACATTCGACTCGAGTGTCATTTCTTGGGGATACATTACGTTTTATTGGCACCTCTCAACCTCCTGCGGGTGTATGTCTCGTTTGTTTAGATGAATAAAAATGAGAAAGTACACCTGGGGTAAGTCTGTAGTTTTGACTGGCTCTCCCAAGTTGAATTCTTTCCCATAACATGTTCTGATGTTTATTAAGTATTATATCGGTGTTCTCAACAAGAGGACTGAAGAATCAGTGTGCCTATGGGAAGGGAGGGGGGAGGAGGGGGGGGGGGGGGCTCGCGTTACTTGATCTGCCCGTCATGTCAGATTCCGCCAATCTGAATTTAATAATAATAATAATAATAATGATAATAAATAAACGCCAGCCATCCATTCTCGATGAAATGCAATATTTAAAATCGATCCATCTCGGTTCAAATTGTCAAACTGGTTCAATCTGACATTATGTCCATGCCAAACAGCGCGATCATCCCCCTAATCAATGCATTTATGGTTCCGGGTTCGAATCCTGACAGGTGCCGACACTTTGTCCTTGGGAAAGACAATTTACACACATTTCCTGACTCCACCCAGGTTTGAATGGGTACCCGACAATAGACAGTGATTGATATTGTTAGATTGATAAGGATTTGAACAGGCAGCCGCCTTGTATGCTTCCCAGGAAGCTGAGAACGTCTATGAGTGTCTTCTTTGGGTCTGACGGGGTAATGATAGATTGTAAAAGCGCTTAGAGCCTGTAATTACGGGGATAGACGCTATATAAATACTCTCTATTTTTGTTATTATTATTACATAAATCCATTCATTAGTCAAGATAGCTCGAGTGCAAGAACAGAGCTGACTGCAACAAAAGACACATGGATGTCTAACACAACAGCGATGTATAGGCGATGTGGTAAAGCCTGCTGCTTCCAGCCGAAAGGAACCTGAAGATCAGCTGCCACAGGAAGGGGGAAAAACAAAATAGCCGCTCACAGGTGCCTCACATGTGTAAAGCGAGTGTTACCGTGACCCGATTGACTAGAGACGTCAATTTGTCCTCTGTGTTTTAATGAGAGAAAACAGAGGAACGGAGATTCGATTTATGGAAATATAGAGTTTTCGAGCAAAATGCGTTTTGTTGGATTACGCTAGAAAGTTTGGAATGAAGTCTGAAGAAAACGTCTGGCTTGAGGTTGTACGACTTATCTCAGTGATAGACAAAGATTAGGGGGCGCATGGGTGGGAGGGGGGAGGGGGGAATTGCTACTCCCACCACTCTCACATTTTCCTCAGAGAAATAATATTCTTAAGGAACAACAACAACAACAACAAAGAAAAAAAAAACTACAACACAGAAACCAATCACTGGAGTCGATAAGGTGGAAATTACCTGCTCTAATATGGAGCGAGCGTATACCACGGTGCCCTGTCGCCATCAGCCATGCTAAATGAGACATTTCAGTTCGGTCTAGACAGGTTTATATTTCACATTATTACTGGATCGAATTTTTCTTGGTTTTCCGTTTTGTTCTTTGGTTCCTGTTGTCGTTGTTATTATTATTATTATTGTTGTTGTTGTTGTTGTTGTTGTTGTGTTGTTGTTGTTGTTGTTGTTGTTGTTGTGTTGTTGTTGTTGTTGTTGTTGTTATTGTTAATCCTATACACATTTTAACAGTGGGACGGAAGGAAAGGGAGCATAATAGGACGGTATGGACGATGGGATGAGACGTGTAGGGAAGGCGGGCAAGGGGGAGAAGAAAAATAGAATCGACGTCAATCTTATTGTTAAGATGAAATAATAGATTACAAATACGTCAGTGAGGTGGCGCTTTCTGATTGGCTGGCTCATGGCCCAGGATGCGCTGACCTTAATCTTTATTACCACTGTCATGGGACAGAAGCCAACGTGGGGGGGGGGGGGGGGGTTACAGTGCAGATTTCCTGGCAACGGGGGGAAGATTATCCTACATCTGGTCCATGAATATTGGCGCCGCTGTTAACGACGCAAAATGACGTGTAAATCCTGTTGTTTGAGTGTGGTGAGAAACCAAAACAAGGAGAGCGAGTGAGAGACACAGAAAAAAATGAAAGAGAGGGAGAGAGAGAATGGGGGGGGGGGGATATAGAGATGCATCATCTGGAGGAAGAATCTCAAGATTCCTATTTATTTGGTTCGAATAGACTCTGTCCGGGAAATGACAGGTGACATGAAGTTCCCAATCTCTGTGGACCACAATCAGGAAATCCCTCTATAAACAAAGGACACGATTAATCCTGGCAGCAGTGAGAGCTCTATAGACATCCTTTACATCCTTCTTACGATAGCTGTGTTGTTGTTGTGTTGTTGTTGTTGTTGGCTTGGTTTGGTTTCGCGGGCGAAGATTATAAAGGACATTTATGTTGACTGCGGGTCCGCTCGTGGCTGACGATGCCGATCCGGGACAGGCAGGCTCTCCTGCAATGACGCCAAATGAAGGTCTGGCTGGGGTTGGGATTTGCTGCCCTGGTCTTTCACTCCTAGCGCCTGTCTTTCTGGGCCTCTCGGCGCTCTTTCTCAAAGTTCTTGATGCTTGTGTGAACTGTCTGACGCCAGTAGTCGCGATCGGCAGCCAAGACAGTCCACTGATGGGGAATAATGTGGCACATGTTAAGATTCTTCTTGAGAGAATCATTGAATCGCTTCTTTGGTGCCTCTCTATCTATGTGGCCAGACGAGGGCTCACCGAACATGGGGATCTTGGGCAGGCGGTGAGTCCTCCGTAACAGCCGTGTAAAGACAGCAAAAAAAAAAAGTCAATTATGTTGATGATATAGCTGGACTTGGCTCTGAACCTCGCAATGATCGAGTGTTGGTGATGGACAATCCTGTTGGTTTAAGATTGTGAATGCTTTACCTGATTGGGGCACTTTCAGCCTCTTTGCCTACGGAGTAGAACAAACTGCCCTGTGAACAATAACTTGATACACCATTATTCAACAACTAATTACATAGAGGAGTTTACAATTTAAAACGGACTGTGGCACGAACTTTGAGTGTGAATAGGTGTTAGTTGTGGCATTTTAAGTGGTAATCTGGCGGTGGATACGGACGAGATGCACACAGGAACGGCGAAATAAGAGCAGGAATCGAATATATATAAATATACGCTAGCCAGTCTCGAACGCTCTTTCTCTCGAACTCTCTCGAACCCTACTGGTCCTCGATCTCACCAGACCACAACCACTAGATCTATGCGCACACTTGACATACTTCATACGAACAAATTCTGGCTAAACCCGTTTCAAATTCTCTCGAACCTACACGATCTCACTACCGCTATCGTCACACACACACACTTGCATGGGCCCAGCACATACAATTACGACCAGCTGAACATGGCTCATAACACACACTCTCGTGTACCCAACATGCACAATCATGATTCGTTACAGACTGTTTTCCTCTCATCTATGTTTATACAACAAAAGAAACAAATAACAATCTCTGGATCGGAACTCGATATTATGTTTAAAATTGAAGAGAGTGATGGCAGTGCCCAACTTTTCGAACCCTTTTGATTCTTCCTCGGAACAACAAAGAGAAAGTTGTATAATGTAAAAAAAAAAAAAAAATGACATTACTGTTTATGGAAGATACCTTTTCATCAAAAGTTTTGCTATTTGTGTAGGAGATGTTTTATTTTTTATTATAACAGATTTCTTTTATTTAAAAAAAAAATCTTTAGAAGCATTACAACATCATTCCTTCTGATTTATTCTGGCAATAACAATAAAGTGTGAAAGAGGAAAAATTGAGTGATATTCCCACCTTTTCATTGAAAATTTCGATATGTAGTATAAGCAATGTGGACAAGTCCAATATACACGTGGTCACGTTTTCGGCCCCTATAGAGATTCAAGAGAGTAACTTAATGTATCGATACCACATATTCGATTCATTTAGGGTAGATGTATGTGTAGTGTATACGGTCATGTCTTTCATTTCACAACAGCTGCTTCTATTTACTATCCTAATAGTTTAACAAGTTTTATCTCATCGACAGATACATCGGAGAGTAATGAGAAATCCAATCATCGCGAGCATTCCATGATCTGAGGCCAACTTGAGGAGAATTAGAGATCAAAAAGATCAAAGTAGGAAGGTGAGGCCTCGTAAAATCTCAAGATACGAAGGAGAGAATTCAAAAGAATTTTACAGTCTGATGGTTTATTTGTACAAGAAAAAGTATTAGCTATTAAAAAAAAAAAAATCTTTTTTTTTATACCAGAATCTCTCTGATACATTCCCCTGTTTCGTGTTTCATTTGTTGCAATCGGTGACTTAAGTCAATCATTGAATCCCAAAATCGATACTGCGATCGAGGTTTCGTATATTATTGCAAAATAAATAAATAAATAAGCATATTAACAAATAATAACAAATAATAGGTAAATAAGCAAACCACAGCACTACTTTCGCGGGGGCCCAGGGTTTATAAGTAGTTTTGTTTGCTCCCACCTGCAGGCGGTGTAAGCCCGCCTTCAGTGGGATATCTCCCATGGAGTTCCATCCTCGACATTCCAAGGGAGATATCTCTTCTCTCTCTCCTTGCTCCTGTCTTTTGTCCGACTTTCGTTCTCTTCTTCTTCTTGACGTGTACACGTATCTTACCGTGTTTGATACAATATAGCCGTAATCGTTCTGGAGTGTCGTTAAACCCAAACACAACAACAACAAACGACTGCACTAAAACTAAATTACAGAATATAACATGATTTTTTTAGAAATCAATGTGGAGTAGAGGAGGGGAGTGTTCATGATAGGAAGTGCACATAATAATAGTGAATTGCATGTTTATATAAATTCGCGTTGTTTATCTAATGCTTAAACTACATCCTGGTATGTCTTGGGGGAAAGTTACCATTGGTCATTATTGTTATCTTAGGTAATGAAGAGTTACTTCAAATGTAAAAATGAACTGATCGGAGAGAACAATGACACCAGCATTTTCACCTAGTTGCGCCACTGCTGTATTCCATTGTTGTTTCAAACTTCCACAGTCTTAGTCTCGGCAGCAAGAGAGTTAATATCATCCACTGTTAAAAAGCCGACGATTTCAATAGTTTTTCTCTCTGATCCCTGATCCCGGCCATTATCTAGCGTTGTTTGAAACAGTACTGGATTCAGTGGTGTATCCTTTATCACGATGCTATTTCTTTTGAGAGAACGGATTTTCCCTTCAATAATGTTCACTATATTGTTGTATTGTTGCTGATACATTCCGCTGAACTTCCTGCGGCTGTGCAATGCATGAGACGCCGTCTCTGATGGATGGTTATATAGCTTGCACGTCTGTATGTATGTAGTTGGGAAGTATAATGTTATTACTCTTTCTACTTCGAGTAGTTGTAGTCATCTTCGAGTGGTAAATGAGGAGAGTTGATCGCCTAAGTTGAGATTTGTACGGTGTTAATGGGAGATTGCATGATGTATGTCTTTCCTTTTCCGGACGAATCGGCCAAGTGATTGTTTGGTCGTGAGCTCTTTTTCATATTTTTCTTGGTACTTTTGTTTGAAGGCGACATAAAACTTTTCGTGGTCTTTAAATGTTAGGGACAGGTCGTTGTCTATGGTCAAGCTGTAAATGTATTCATCTCCCCAGAGAAGTAGTTGGATGTTATTTCTGGCACATAGCTCAGTCAGGAAGACCCATTGTGACCTGACCCAGTTGACTTTGGATTATTAGATTATTTGGCCCTTTTCATCCGTCAAATATCCGGCGAACTGTTGGGGAGTGTCCGTTGGAATAGCCTTCATCTTGATCATGTGGAGATATAAAGACTTTCTGGCAGTCTCCCTCACAATTCTATCATCACTATTTAGGAGCGATATGTTAAAGGTCATATACTTGGTGCAATAGGTATATTTTGGGTTTGTTACACCTAGTCCTCCACTTTGTTTCGGAGTAAAAAAAAAAAACAACATTTCCTGGCGTAGTTTGATATGGAGTATTCCATATGGATTAAACTTTTTTACAGTGAACATTAAATTTGAGAAGTAAAAATTTAGTTTGGATAGAGCTATAGCTGTAATTGCTTGCAACTTAGCGGACGTTGGTAGAAGGGGGGGGGGGGCGTGAATATTTTTCCTGTTTTTCTGGAAATCGGACAGAAGTGCCTTTACGTTCGTTGCTAGTGTTTCGATCGGAA
>JBCAUA010601454.1:0-16166 GCA_038406235.1 Peronia verruculata
CAGGTAATGGATAGAAACCTGAAGAGCAAATCTGGGTAAATGAACTGGATAAAGTGGAAAACTTAAATATTTAAGTTTACCTATAGAACTGGTTATCCAAATTAAGATCCAGTTTTCCGACCAGCACTAGTATCTACAAAGTGTTGTAATACTCAGCATTATAACACAACAAGAAAGGAGGGCTTGAGGTGCAAGCATGCAGAAATCACACACCTACGTTGCCCCATTTCACACCTCATCTGTCACCATACCCTAATCGAGTATCATGTATGATGTGCCATGAAATGAAAGAGTATCACGGATTACATGCATGTGTGAGGCTACTATGATTTCATTGCTATTTATAGCCACAAAAACCATGGTATCAAAGGAGAGACTGACCATTAAAGCTTTTTTAATCATACACACTTGTAGGCATATGGTCAGCCAAATCAGTTGTCCTTACACTGTCATGTAGGTGTCTCTCAAGAAGCAAGCAATGAGAATTCAATAGGCTTCTATCAATTTCATATTGAAACCAGCCAAAGATCTACTCAACTTAACACCTGAAACTGACTATAATTATAGTTTAGATCTAGACCTAGTACTAGTAATGAATTCATCGAAAGTAAACATGTCAAAGCGTAAGACAACAGATTTATTACTGGAGTTCAAATGGACACTGAGTTATGAAGTGGGTGAAGGTAATGAAAATGTTGGACATTCAAAGAAAGCACATGTGCGACAAGACAAAATATGATCCATAATCACAAGATAACCCACCCAAAGGAGGTTGAAAGACCAAACAGAACATAAGTGTGACCTTCTGAGCTTGACTTTGTCCATGGTAAACTCTTTCAGGGGAAATAATAATGTCATTGCACCATAGACATGCTATCAATATATGTAAAAGTATGAAACTGCTTCCAAGGGCTGTGTTTACTGTCTCAGAATGGTTATTTCAATTATTATAAAATATTGATACAATGAAAGGTTTTCCATTCACAGCAAATTCTGTATAAACCGTTTTAGTGTACTTGAAGACTTGAGTAAACCACATGGCCTTTCATTTTCTATCCTTCCATTTTGTTTAACTGGAGTTCATCGTTGAATAGTATAGATTCATTCCACTGAGTGTTGAATATCATGAAATGAGCTGTGACTATGCCTATCATAACAACAGTCTGACAAAATTGTGGTAGATAAGCCATTTTAAGTTACCAAAAGCAAAGAAATATAGAGATAATATACCACTACTGCAGGATTAAATAGTGTGTTTCCTGTTGTATAAATATGGGGTGCACACTTTATGAGTTAATAATTAATACTTTATTTGTTCCTTGGAGGAACACTGTGCAGGAGGATCATTCTTCGATTTTCAGCGACATTTTATCACCTAACTCATAACATATCTTACAGAGGTCTTACTTGCAAGAAATGTATTGGTCAAAATTCCAGGTGATACAAATAGTTTAAAGTTAACTACTTCCACTCATAATTATCCATGTAAAATAAATGTGCATAATCTACCTGCTGGCAAAAGCTTTTTCCAGTTCTTTATCAGAGTCTTTGCCAAGGATACAACTTCATCATTACTGCTTGCCTTACGAAGGCTGTTCACAGTCATTCCAATTCTGGTTTTCTGTCAAATCAAACAAAAATACAAAAATAATAATAAAGGTGTACAAGCATATATAGCTGTAAATATAAATGTGGCAAATGGGATATAAAAAGTGGCTTTTGCATCTTTTAAATTACAGAGTAGACAAATTACAAGAAGATATATGGGCAATTCCAGGATAAATACCTTACATTCAGAGGATTTTTTTTGGTCAAATTTAATCACATGAGTCTATCCTAAACTTAAATTTTAAATTACTTATTTTATTGGCTATCCAGGGGTACCATGTAATTACCTCTACTGCAATCCATAAAGGAGAAATCAGCCACCTAACCGACATTACAAATTAGGACAAGACAAATAAGGTAACCTTAGAAAAAGCAATGAACTCTGTAAACCAATGACTCAATTACAAGTTTACTGAACACTGAGAAGAATAAATGAAAATCATGAAACTGAAACAAAACAAAAAAATGGTTTGAACATATTTTCATTTGATTAAAAGTTGTGAAGTTGTGCAATGGACGTTACATTTTTGTCAACTTGTCCAAAATCACTGTATAAATAGTTTAAAAAGGAAAACGTAATGTTTAGAGAAACAAGAAACATTCTCCACAAATACCTTTTAAAACTAAATAACATGGATTTAAACTTTAATTTACAAGACAATTCCAGAGAAATGGAGGATTTTTTGGTCATAGTTAACCGCACTAGTTTGCCCTTGAGTTAAATTTTGAATAGCTTTGTTATTTTATTGTTTATTCAGCCATTTGTTTCTACAGAGTAAAATACTATTACCCCTATTGCAGTCTATAAAAGAGAAATTAGCTGCTTAACAGATGTTACAAATAAGGACAAGACAAATAAAGTATAACTTTAAACAGGCAAAAAACTTGGAAATTTATCATATGTTGTATGGTTCAATTAAAAGTGGACAGAAGTAGTGAATATCATGAAAAAAAAAAAAAAAAGTGTGGAAATATTTTCATAGGATTGAAAATTGTGGAGATGAACAAGTATAGCAGTCGTTACATTCTGTCCACTTGTCCAGAATCACGAAAAAAATAACGTAAAAAGAAAAATGTCATGTCTAGAAAACCAGACAACCTCAATAATCACAACTAAAAACTAAATTGTATAGACTTAAACTTTTACTTACGGGGGGGGGGGGGATTTGCAGAGAGAATCAGGTTTCACTAGAAGCTACCAATATGATGGCAACCAATATTGACAATTAAAATGCCAGAAGAACATAAAATTAAAGGTAAAAGCAAAACAAAAAAAAGTGTCCACGATAAACTTGTCCATAATGTAGCAGTCTTTTTCCCCAAAGGCCTCATGACCTATTATAAGACAACAAAAGTCCGAAACATATTTATCCAAATCCTTCTCAGGTTTGGTGTTTTTTTTTTTTAAAATATACCTTTAATTGTGTGAATAATTGTTTTAAACCAACAATCACTCTCTCATAAGCTTTACTTTGCATGGATTCTAGGGAAGAGCACAGTTAACTTATTTGAGAGATTTTTTTTTTACTAAAACTTGAGAAGTTATTATATTCTCAATGTTGATGATGCAGTGGTCAGTTTTTTTGTTTTTTTTTTTGTTGTTGTTACACGATCTCGCACTTGCTTCTTGTGCTGATCCATCTGCTATAAGATCAGCCTTTCATGCAGCATCATCTTGTTGCATATCAATGTCAAAGTGTTTTCGGCATTTCTCATTTTCTATGCTCTCTCAGATTCCTCATATAATCTGCTGCACTGATACAGGAGCCATATTGATTCTCTACAAATTGACATTGATGCTAAACAAACTTTTAGCAACTGTGATACCCATCTCTCTCTACATAATCTCACTACCAGCCCTAAACAATATATATGTTTAAATCAATAAGTGACATGAGTTGACATTGTTCAATCATACTGGAAAACAGTACTAAAAACTCAGTACTAAAAACAAGTTCTTATATATTGTGAAATGAACTATGAGAAATAGTTTCAGAAAATTCTGAGACTACATCATCGAAATTTATTCATTTTCAAAACTGATCTGTACAGTATCTTCTATGAATCTTGTTTTATTCCCTCCTCTGCTTCTCCCTATCTATCAGCTAACAATAAATACATGTAAGTAAGAATTTTGTTTAGTACGGTGCTGTCTATGTCAGGTTTCATTGGATACTGGGTTCAAAAGACTTAAGAGCTGCCCTAAACAGAAAATAGTCTCCAAAAACAAAAAGAACTCAATCTAATTATCCATTAGTGGCTTGGTGCAAAAATAAAAAAAAAATAAAAATTACATGAACATTTTTTGAAACAAAATGAAACAACATGGATTGATTGTGGAGACGGAAATATTGCATGTAACATCCAATACACTGGAAAGCCATAGTCAGTTGACTTCAATGAATGAATTCTTTCCTAAATGCTGAAAATATGAAAAGATAAGTTACTGTCCTTATAACTTTTCCAGAGAAATTAACTGAAAAAAATGAAAGACATTATGTATATGTGAATTTTGTGAAACATTAGTCCATGAAATATACAACATAGCATGTGTCAGAACTACATCAACTAATGCATTAAACATTCATTGATCACCCAAACCTGTAGCTATTTCTGTTCATGTTTTCAGTAGCACTGCATGAATAGTTTATAGTTTAAAGATATAACGAAAAGGGTACAATTAAATGTGTGAAAAAAAAAAAAAATTTTCACAGAAAGGGTAGTCCGAGATATTGCAGTGTATTTTTCAAACCATAAATGATTCACTAAGCAGTTCTAGCATTTCTGAAGCTACAATAATCTGTGATGCGAGAAAAATGCCATTTTCAAAGCCAAAAAAATGCAACAAAAAAATGCAAAAACATGTCGCAAAAAAGCCAAAAAATGCCCAAAAAGTGCAACTCGCGAATTACAACAGTCTGCACAGCCCATTAGCGAGCATATAAAAACATAGGTCTTATTACAGGTACTGCAAATATTTTGTTGATTACATTAGCACAAATAATAATAATAAGATTTAGCATAATTTTCTCTGCAAAACTATTATCACGTTTGAAGTGTGTCTGCATCAGTTACCAACATTTGTTGCATCAGTTACCTCTAATTATTTTTTATGTGAAATACCAGTAAGACAGTTCAGGAATTTTATGCCTAAATTTGTTTTTTATGACATGTTTGAAGAGTATGGGGAAAGAATAAATAACCTCCATAATTCATAGAGATTTGAATGTGAAATTTGTGTGTCCTCATTTTTCATTTTGTCCGTGTTGTGTCAGTTACCAATCTTATCAGCCAGATACCAAGTACGGAAAGTAATTAAACTGATAGATAAGAAAATCTCAGTACTGTCTTTGAAGATAAGGATGTTCAAAGTCATGAAAAACAACTTTGAGCTTGTCCCTTCTAAGATAACCAGATAAGTTAAATTTAACCCCTCTAAAATGTTGCGTCAGTTATCAGTGGAATTGCCCTGCCCAATATGATTTTTTTTTTTTCTTCTATGCATCTTGTTCTTTTTTCAGTTGCAATTTTTATGGACAATAAAAAAAAATATATATATATATGCTGGAGGCTAAGAATTAATGATGAAATACAAATGAAAAGTATAGCATTTTGTAACCACAACACACAATGTCTAACCTGTAAAACATCTAGAGTCATTTTGGTGTCCCTCAAAGCTTTCAGGAGGTCAAGAGCTGATGCGTGATCCTGATTGGAGAATAAAACAAATCATAAAAACAAAATAAAGATCCACTTCATACTGTTCAATGATGGACATTGAATAGATGAAGTTTTATTGACAGGTTTTGAAGTGTAACAAGAAACACAAGATAAGCAAACTGACATTACAAGGGTTTCATGAAGAATGGCATACATAGAAAGTAGTAAAAGTCATCAGAATTTGCAATTTAAAAGCTAAATGCTTTATTTTAAGTATACTGTGAATGGTCTGATAAATGTACATGTACATTGTAGTTCTGGCTGGCTTGAGACTGACAGATCAATGTTTTTCAGGCACGTTGTTCAGTTTCTGGAAATGGGGCCAAAAAGACCTAGGGTACCTAAAACTCTTGTCGGGCAATTTCGCCATGGTTCAAGGAAATTCGCCACCAGCATGTGGGGAAATTTGCCAAAGCTGGATAAAGCTATGTTTATTTTATTTGCTTTGTTTTGAGTTCATTTTGTTTCTGTCTACTTTTTCTTTATTATTTTTTTTAAAAAATCAGTAGAAGAAGTTAAACCCATGTTACATTTACCCTCCCCTGCCCCTAAACACACAAAATGTCCAGCCGCCCCAGCACAAGTTAAGCCATATTTTCACAGCTTCAAGAGCTTTTTCTATATCCTGAAGAGTGTATCGACTGTAGATATGTTTATTTGATTTACCCATTATGGTTACAAAGAGTGGATCTACCGAAGAAAGAAGAATTGAGAAGCTTTCTACAAAATTGTAGTTGGCAAATTTCCCCTACGGTAGTGGCGAATTTCCCCGACTCTTACTTTACAAACACAGTTTTTGATTAAAAATACAACCTCACAATGATATAAATCATCAAACAGTCTTATTTATAAATAACAAATACACTAACTAATAAAAGCATTTATTAACCCATTCAGTACTGCAACGGCCGCTAATGCCCGCTACCGATTCAGTACCGCAGCGGCCACTAACGCCCGCTATGTATTGCCTTTACTTTCGGTTTATTAACAAACGGATATCCGGCCCTATGTACGAGATCTCGCGGGAACATGATTAAGAGTACTCAAGGGAAGTTACTGCCGAATTTCGCCATATTGGAACGATGCGTTTGATCGCTACGATCGTTTGAAGATCGCATTAAATTTTTGAACAGTCTGACGAACGGATGGTGCGGGACCATCACATTATGATGAAGAAACACGCGTTTTAGATGTGAAATATGCACATGATAATAAATCGGACGTAGATCAAGAATTTGAGCATAATTTAGAAGAAGAAAGTCACGGTAATGACGACGAAATTAGATCTAGATCTAGACTCGATCTAGCAGTAAAGATCTAGAGCTCTAGATCTGTGTAATCAAGCCGGCACGGGTGCAATGTGAATTTTATGGTTTTGTCGCTGTTATACCCCAAAACAAGTACATTTATCACATTCAGCGTTCATTTCTCAACAAACTGCACCTGATTTCACGCAAAAAACATGTAAAACGTATTTTATTTTAATTTTTTTCCACAACCACTGGAGCTTTCGTCCCAATTATCTCCCTTGCGCCGGTACTTCCAGCGTTCAAAATGTAGTCAGGCCCGGTACTGAATGGGTTAAGTGTCTTGTTTATAGAGTATGTTTTACTATCGGCTTTTTTAAATGAAAATCCTCATTGCAATGAACCACATAACATGATCACTTACTCATCAACGATATCCCGAGCATGAGGATCAAAGATGTACTGCACTTCAAAATCTCCAATGCTCTTTGTCCCTTTAGCGCTGAGAATCTTGGTGACAATCATGATGTCCAAGGTGGTGGGTCTGTCTGGCAGGCAGTCCAGGATGTCTCGCTCTGTCATGCTGACATTCTGGGAAACAAATAACAGAACAAGTGATGAAAATTATATGTGCTACCTACCAAAGGGTAGAGACGGTTCGCAGATGTGTCTAATTTTTATGATTATCCATATTATAATTATCAGAATGAGTTGCTGGTCCAATATGGAAGACGATTTCGGTAATGGCTTACAGCTTCTGCTCTGTCCATGTCTTTTCACTACAAGAAAGTCTCCTCAGTTCACTTACAGACTGAGAATGGAAAACCTGCCTTCTCCAACATTTGTTTGTTCTCAAAGTCCTCTTGTGTTATCATCCTGTTTGCTTCAGCTCTAGCCAACAATTTCACAACAAAAATATTTAAGTATGAGAATGGTTGAATGTTGAGTTGAATTTGTATAAGATAAATTGAAACAAAAAGTAAACTAAAAAGTTAAAAGTACCAATCAATCATGATAGTCTTCTCAATATAATCTTATCACCATTCCTTCAAGTACATATATATCTTCATTCCGTATTTTTTTTGTTTTGCAAGATATATGAAGATTCTTTGATCTTGTATTTCAATATGGCAATCTGTGCCACAGAACTTTGTATGTCACAGATGACCAAAATGGACCAGCCCTCTGGATATTGATTGATGTAAACTAAACAGAGCCTTCTACTGAAATATCCATTAGAAAATGCACCGTTAGCTGTGGCTATCTGATCAGGGAATTCTGAAGCTAGATATGCAATAATTATTGTTGGTGATATCTCCTTGGTATGTCTGACCGTTTGGGACAGCCTTTCAACCTACTGATGGTATAACTCTTCAGTAGTACTGAATTTCAGTATTTTATATATCAAATGTCCACATTTCCATCCCTTTCTGTCTTATTAAGCTATCATAATTTGCACGAATGCATCATTCTCAGTGCACAAAAAAAATGAAGTAACTCACAGGGTCAGATGGTGGTTTTCCACGCATTAAGCCTGGGTAGTTAGGTGGGAAGGCGTACTCCTCATACTGAGGAAAGTTGGTGGATGCGTGGGAGATGCTGCAGGTGTAGATAATGCTGGTCACAATCTGGGACAGTTGCTCTTTGGTGGTTATCTCCCCATTGCCTGGAACCCCCTGGACAGTAGACAATTAAACGCATTATCAAACAAATGTCATGCACTGCCCTGAATATGAATCAAATCAAATGTGGCATTAAAAAAAAGTCATTTACTACTCTGAACATAAATCAATCAAATGCACCATTAAAAGAATGTCCTATAGACCCATGACATAAAATGTTTAATAATAAGCCTACTGTCTTGAGCATTGTGTTTTTTTTTTTTTTAATGGTGTTCATGACGATTACACTGCAGTAATAAAGGACATATGAATTTTGGTAAGTCCAGCACAAATGTAAAGGCATATATCCAGTCGCCTGTTAAAATCATCAGTACACAAGATTATACTCTTCTTTTCTTTATGATGGTTTATAGAAAAGGATATTTTTTAAAATGTTTTTAAATATTTTTGTATGTAAACATTCATAAAACAAATCATGGTATAAAAATAATTCTTTTCTTTTTTTGCATTTCATCTGGTCACAGAATAAAATTTCAGTAAAAAAAAAAAAAATGCTCTTTGCCTTTCCCACAAAATGCTTTTAGAATATATGTGTTCTCATTTTCATGCACTTACCAAGATTCCAACTCCACCCTCTGATTTGTTTCGTGGCTTCACCAGTTCCTGTGCCCAATTCTGGATCTCATGGTCTCCCTTTAACAATTCTGGTTTGTCTGCAATACACACAATATTCAAGTAAGCACAGACCTGGAAATGCCTGGCCGAGTGTTTGTACCCCCTGCTAAAAATAAAACACTTCCTAATGTGTGTTACTGCTCTACCATGAGATCCGACAACAATTGTCATTGGTCCCATACATTATCAGTTTTTTTTTTTTCAATGTCAGAGGCGGCGAACAGTGGAGTGTTTGTACCCTGGTACTAAAAACAACACCGGGATTTCCAGCCATTTGCTTGGTCAGAACAGATATATTCATCTCTGGTTGTACTAGCTATTGCTACAAAACAAAAGTTTGTTGGCAAAGAGTTCATCCAATACAAAAAGTGAGGTTTCATTGTTTGGAACCTCACAATATCCATTATGTACACTGTGTATATGCCACATAACCAGGTAAAATAAATTGGATGTCAAACTTTTCATACTATAGGGGAAAGAGAAATGGACGTATCTTACCTTGGTGAATATAATTACTTAGCTAAATCTTGCATTTTATAGGCTGAAAACATTGCTTCACCAAGGAGTTAAAGTCCGCAAATCTAAATCTGACTATTTTTGGCTTCCAAGTGAATGTAAATATAACAAAACAAAACAAAAAAGTATATGAATGATCACAAATGTGTGTGTTTTGCATGTTTTCCAAGTCCTATCTGCATAAGGGGTTCAAAAACTGTTCCTGGAAATGAATGTTACAGAAGTGCAGATATATCAGGTACATTCCTGTCAAATGTTGCTCAGGAAACACAGACTTACTTTGAAGCATCATTTACTCACCAATGCCATCTTGATAGGACAAGTCTCCATTTATCCTAAAATCTTTGAAGATTTGTGTGTGTCTGTGGTGATATTCCTATATTTCGCTTCCTTTAAAACATCTATTTACTTCCATTTTAAGAAAGAAATGCAACAACTGATACTTATGCATATATATAAAACAACAACAACAACAAAAATAATAATTTTTTCAATTACCATTTGAAAGTATTGAACAATGAAATCGCTACTCTGGCCAGAGATTAGTTAGGACTAATAAACAACAATAAATCAAATACTTCTTGAATGGATTTGTTATCTCAACGGCATGTCAACAAAGCACAAGTTTTCCACTTACTGTAGTAGAGATCCACATAAGATGAGACATATTTGTTGATGGCATTGTACAAGAGCAAGGCATCATTTCTGAAGTGATAGCAGGGCAGAATATTCAGGTCATCCAGCTGGGGAAAGAACAATACAAAAACTTAAATATTACAGAACAAATATAAAATTACAGCATAAGTCAAAAGCAAAGATGTTTTTCCACACGATGACTATTTTAGATTGGGATAAGAATAAACTACAGTTTGTTAGAAATAATACATTTTTTTATCCCAAAATATTACACATAAAATACGGCATATCCAAATACATTATCCATCTTGAATGATGTTTCTATGAAACAGTGGCAGTGTAAATTGTAATACATTGTTTTGTGTACATTACGTTATTCAGGCTAGACAACCCTAAGCTTTATCATCTATCTTAAAAATATAGATCTATATAAATGGCTCTATGTCCTCTAACAGTGGAGAATAGCTGGTTAATGTATCAATAACATTCAATGAAAATCACAGTCCAAAATATTTTTGGACTTCCAGGTGTGAAAGTGCAGGTTAGTAATATTTTTTTATTCTGTTGAAGTTGTAAAAACAAGAGGTTTGTTGCGCATTCTGCAGCTTCACACAGTCAGAAAATTGTTTGTGTTTGAACTACATGTATTTACTTTAATTTCCTATGCCAAGCATCCTGAATTCGATAATTTCAAGATAATTCACTTGCTCATGCAGAATATGAGCATTTTATTGCATAATAATTTTCAGTTCTTTCTACATGTACTGACATTCCTGATAAACTGGAAAATTTTTGTGGAAATTGATTTATATGCCAACCAACTGTTTTATCAATCATCATCCAACACACTCAAGTCAAGAGACTGTCATGGTTTGCACGGAATATCTTTTTCTTCTTGAATCTTTTCTGTCAAAATGATGTAATAACATTAGCAAATTTCAACAAGTGTAAACTCAACAGCAAACTCTGAAAAGTGAAATCTTTAACTGCTCTAATGCTACCTGTAAAATGGGATTCATTAAAAACATCAATCTCTCATATGCCCACATGTACTGTTATTCAGGACTAAAGATATCCAATCCCCCCCTCCCCCCCTTTTCCTTCCTTATTTGTTCGCTTGTTATGACCATTGACCAGAGGTGCTCACCAACATGCAGAATCTTTTGATCACCCTGCAAGCTAACAGATGTCAGATGAGGTAGAGACAGAGTTCAAATCAGATATGTAATCTATTTCTTTACATAACCCTGAAGAATAGTTGATATTTCTGAGTGCTTGTGGGAATGTCAAAGACAGGAGTCAGTTGGCTGGCACACTGTTGGGTGGGATTGTGTGCGGGTTTTGGAGAATAGTGAACCGAGTAAGCAAAGGCTGGCTATACTGTTCATGTTCACCACAGTAAGACAAATTTGGAATAGCTGTGAAGTGATTGTTTTTGAACAGACTTTTTTTCAGTGAAAATGTTTGTGATACATTGTAATATCCTGTAGATCAAGCATCAAAATGTACAAAATCTTTCTTACCCCTCTAGCCTTCAAGTCTTCAGGCAAAGTCCCGTGCACATCCATCTTCCAACTGTTGAACCTATGTTTCAGAGTACATATACATTAGTGTTTGCCCATTGATTTAATACTGTATTAAAAGAATTAAAGTACACAAGCTGATAAAAACTGTCTTGAGAGAACAAAGACTATTACTTGGTAACTCTTCTCTTATCGTAGAGTTGAAAGAACAGATCAACAACCGTCATGCTTTAAAATTTCAGTACTTTTCATTAATATTCAAAATTCTTCCAGGACAGGACGTCTTTTTGGTAATAAGTGAGTAAATGACATCAGTGCAAAAATATCTTATTTATCCCATACAAACAGTACACTTGGTTCTTTTTTCTCCAAATGAAAGCAGATATAATGCTCAACTATAATGTCAAAAACAAGCTAATAAATAAAAATTATGAACTATGAGGGGCTCAGTAACGTTTCAATTTCATCAACATCAACAAAAATATTTCATGTTTTTAACTTGCTTCCCGTTCATACAAAACACAGCACTGCTATAAAATATAAAATATTTCACTTCGATATCTTGGGTATGACTACAATGTTTCTCCTCAACGAACAGCCGTATCAGGAAATGAATAAATTTATCCTTAGCCAGTAACATTTTCATTAACTGCTTTGTGATCCAAGGTCAACTGATCTTCTACTGCAAATAGTTTCTTCGATAGCAAGTTTGATGAGATAAATATCACAAACAGAATATGTGTCGAGCAGTCTGGTATCTTGTTGCTTTTGTCACAGTGGTATCTTTGTACTTTTACTGTATAAGGAAAAATACCAAAAGGGGTCAGTCATATAATTACAAAAAAAGTAGGCTTGACACTTATCAGTGGCTATATCGATATCACTAACAATATTTTGCTTATGTATGATCCCCTCAGTCAGACAATCACGTAACTCACCCTTTAATGATGAGAGCAAACAGTCCTTTGTTGCCAAAGTTCATAGTTTTGTCCACCCATCCATTGTCTGACACAAGCAGGTCCAAGCCACGGCTACAGAAAAGTACATACACAGAATGAAATCATTGTTCATATCACTAGAGTTATACTGAATGTATCAGGAATGTTGTATAAATATAAAAATATAATAAAAATACATCTCTTGTCAGACAAAAGAGGGATTGAACAAGTAGTGTAAAGAGGGAAAAAATCACTTTCCCGCCCTTTACTTGAAGATAGTGTTTTCTTTTTATTGTTATAATTTTATCAAATTTTTTGGCGATCAGTCTTTCAAATGGCAAGCAGTAAGAGGATTGTTTTCTCTTTATACTGTTTGCTCAACACATCTTTTGTCTGGCAAAAGGAAGTAAAAGTCTGGTCAAAATGATCTCCCCTTACATAAGTCCATCTTCTGGAAAGAACAGACAATTTGCGAAAGGATCTCCCATTTTGCACCACACTTTACATGATTTTTTCCCTTTAAAAAAAAGTGATTCTCTGATATCTGAAACTATCAAATACTATGCATTCATGAGGCATTTAACAAACCACTGTTTTTGAGTTGTTAAATACTGCAAAACATAGACAATGTGTTCAAAGCTTTGCAGGATTGCTGAAGAATAATTTGAGCATAACTCTCAGTGAAAGTGGAAAAAAGATTGGATTAGGGCATGTTTTATCCTGAATGCCATGTTAGTCTCAGACAAAAATGTTATGGGATTCACACTAAAAATGTTAAGTATCTGCAGTAAGAAACTAAAACAAATGAAAAGATTCCAGAAAATACAAAAACTATTACAAGTATATCAGCATGATCTTGGGACCTCTATTTACATTTGTACATAAACTACACACTCAAAGACATTTTGGAGGCAATATCAAGTCATACTGATTAAAAAATTAATAACAAAAGGAAGTATAAAAAAATTATCAATGCACAAAAATGAAGTTGTTTGTTCCATTAGTGTTTTAATGAGCATCAAAACATTTAAAAAAGGAACAGTGGTTGATAACGATGCTATGACAGAACAGACTTAAAGGTAAGCAGGGCATTTTGAGATCGGAAGTAAAGTTTGGTAAACCAACTTAAGCCATCTTCTGGAAAATTCATTAAGAAAAGTCATTCACAAAAAATTACATAATGACCTGCTTTCATCTGAATTTTCTGTGAGATAAGATTGACTTACGTGTTGATGGCAATGAGGTAGAGGAAGTGAGGAGCCAGAAGTTTGAAGATGGGATGGGACTGGGACAGGTTGCGATGTGTTGCCACGGTAACACCCTCCATCAACAAATGGGTCAAACCTGAAAATATGACATTTCATGTGAAAAAAAAAGTTTCACACAATTTGTGTTTGAGGTACAGCTGATATTTGATGATCAATGATAACAATAACAACAAATACTATATATGTCCACGAGGAAATATATCATGACCAGTTTACTGTTGTGATGAAATAATTCTGGGACAGGCAGCCATAAATCAAATAGCTGTCCACATACAGGTATATGTAGATGAAAGGTCTAGAGACACTGTAACGTAAGGCAGTCATTTCAAAAACTAAATTTTGAAATGACACAAATTTTGTCTTTTCATTGCATTGTAACAACAAGTGTAAAGCAAAGGCCCACATCATAATAGCATGGTTGCAGATCTACTGTTAATATGGGACTGGCACGTCCATAGTCCAGCCTGTGGGCTGAATGCGGCCCGTGGACAAATTTCATCCAGCCTTCAGCCTTGTCATATTAAGTCAATTCAGATTTGAATTTTTTCTGTAGTCAAGATGTCAGTGTCATCCTTGACATAAGTGTATGCAATTTATTCTTGAACATCACTTGCAATACAAATTTCATACATGTTCATTTTCACTGATTATTGCAATATTTATGGTTTAAAGAGGCTGTTAAGCTGATGTTTGGTCCTCACACATTTTCACCTTACAAAATCTGGCCCTTTTCTAAAACCTCAAATGTAGGACCTTCACCTCATTCAAATAATTTTGTGCTTGATTGCCATTTCTTATAAATGGCAATTTAAAGGAGAGAAAGCCACATTACTTAACCAATTGGATCCTGTGGTTCATAAAATTATTTCAACACAGACTGTGAAGAAAATGTTAACATTGCTAAATCTTGCCCATCTCTTGATATCTTCAAAATCTCAGGATAAAATACAAGAGGATAATAAAACATAAACTTTACAATAAATGCAATGTACATTAAATGTAGATTCACACACACATTTAGATAAACTGAACTGCCTCAGGTACCCTTAGATGGATTTGTTAATAAGAATTTTGCTCCGCGCTCTGTTGGAGACAAAAGTTGCTGACTCACCAAGATGAGTCAGAGCCTGGTGATAGGCAGCATCTGCATTGTTGTACCACATCTTCACCAATGCCCAGGTCAAGGAGGGACTCAAAGGGGTGAAAATCTGTAAGAAAGAGCAAATATGAACAGGAGAAAAAAGCTCTTATTAGGGCCAATACTATACTGAGATCCAAAATCTGACACACACACAAAAAGAAATTTCTTATGTCCAGTTATGTTAATAGACGATGCTGGGGTTATCATGGTCAAATATGAGGTACGACACAATGAAATCAGGAGTAAGTCAATTTTTTAACATATAGAGTGTTGGGATCATATTAAAAATGATTCGCTTCTCTCTCTGTTATGACAAAATCTTTATTCTACCAAGTATAGAATTTGAGATATTGGCAATTAGAGAGGATGGGTTTGACCTACTGCTGCTACTGAGTTTATTAGAGTTACAATTTTATAATCATTCAAATTATTTTTAATGTGCTTTTCACTTGGCAGCTCTCAAGGGCCAAAAATAGAGTTTGTCACAATACTAGGAAAATAAATATCCAATACATGAGTCAGTGATAAAGGTGATGGATTTATTATCAAAAAGATGCAGTGATCTTAACAGAACAAACTACTGCATATTCAAGTGTGGAAGAATGACATGTACAGCTGATGGGACAAAAATAGTCAGGAAAAATTCTTGAAAGCAGAGAACAGTTACCTCCACATGGATGAATGTTCCTGGATGTCACACAGAACACAAAATCTAACAAAATTCACATCTGATGTCTTGAAAATTATACGTGTAAAATGATTAAGCTCTTCTGTTTACTGCTCTGAGACACTCTAAATGGGGCAACACATTCCAGAATTTCAGTTATGTAATGGTATATTAAATTGATCACTTGCTTATTTCTTGACAAATGCACAGCCTAATGATGGATGAGTCTCTAGCGCAACCTACAAGTGTTGTCAACACTTGAATATCTATCATATTTATCATCAAACATCCAGATCTCGCAATCCGACATAAGCTGTTCATTAATTTAGAATTAACATAACTGATAATTCTCATATTCATGTGACAATTGCCAAAGTCATTTTGGTTATTTTGAAAAAAAAAAAAAAAAAGTTTCATTTTACCATATATCATTATACATGTTTTATTTAAAACATTGCAAGCTTTTATTGAAATTGAACTTTGGAACAATGCTTCCAGTTCAAAAGCAATGTAACGGAGGACTCAAAGTATTAACCCTTTGAACCCTGAACCCCTGATCCTATCTTGACCCACCACCTGACCTCCTGGACACTTGGTCAAACAGG
>JBCAUA010601565.1:0-16166 GCA_038406235.1 Peronia verruculata
CTCAGAGAGCCTTTCAGAGCCCCCCCCCCCCCCCCCCCCCCCCGCTCTGTCTCAGTCTTGACGTCATCTATATAACCAGTGGTGCCACTCCCGTCTCAAATTAATAAATAAATAACCGCATAAAGGTGCAAATACGGTGCATCCCTTCTCTGATCTGCCCCTGTCTCTTGTGTAATGTTATAGTGTTTATTTCTATTCAGGAAATGACATCACTGAATCATTAGGCTGAGTCCAGACTGAGGCGGAACTGAGACGGATGCGGTGTGTCTGCACGCTAATGAGCCTTTTTTTTTTTTTTTCAGCCAGCTAAGAAGTACAAGAGGTATAATATAAGCGTTGAAACGGAGGAAAAAATAACTTTTTCTCTTGTTATTTGAAACATATGAAAAAAAAAAAAGTATCACGAAACATTTTCATCACAGGGTGAATGTTTAAGTTTCGTTACTTACTTAGTTTCAAATTAAAATTCAAAAAGGAAATGCTGTCCCCACCCCCACCCCCACCCCCGGCCCTTCATACAGTGTCTATGCTATGTCCCTTGTCTTTGGCAGGGGAAATAATTTGGTTGACGCCCAAAATGGCTCATTAATTTGTTTCTGTTCAGCAGCTGATATAGGACAGCACAGCTTATGTACTCTGTTAGTAACTTTCTCATTTGACACGTACTAGTAATTGTGTAGTAACGAAACTGCCCTTTTAGTGATGGCTTTGTCATGTGAAGTGCGTTTGCCATTAGAAGCTTGCTGTCGTTCTCACCCGATAGTAAATGTTGCATAGTACGAAAGCCAAAAAAAAAAAAAAAATGCTCTAACTAGAAACACGCTACAACCTTTGGACTTGAAAGGAATGGCAAATGGAACAGGCCTAATTTTTATTATAATGACTATGATAGTTGAAAGTGAACACAATATAAATAAAAGTAATTTCATAATTAATTTTAGATGAAATTTTTAGTTCCATAAAGGATCACTCTTTGTTTCACTCGTAATGTCATCTGTTAGTGTAAGAAATATAAAATGTTTGTGTAGAAGACTAAAAATATGTTGGAAATTCCCTGACACAGATCCCAGCACAAACCGTCCTGTCAGTAGTTCTGGGTAGAAAAAAAAAAACAACCTTTTTGATTCAGTAGCCAGAGATAAAAAGAATGATTTATTTTTGTCGTTGATTGTTGAAAACGGCATGATCGTTTACATGCAAATTTTGCTTTTTTTATTCCTCTGATAGTTCCAGTCTACGTAATGTGGAATACGGTACAAATTTAGGTAAGTTGTTCCTCTTCATTCATAGTAGATCCGGTCTGTCTACGTCTTTCAACTACCTAAGGACGATTGTCTCGTTCCTAGTAGATTCGGTCTGTCTTCATCTTCCAAAAACCTGGAAGCGATTATCTCTTTCTAGCAGCGCATAACGTCTCAACACATCATGTTCTCCCACCTGCCTCGGTCTCCGCATTGATCCTCTCCGCAGTCTCTCATGGCCGGTTAGTGGTCACTAGTTCTCCGCCTCCAAGTTTGTTTGGGGCACCCTCGTTTCCTTTTGTCTTGCGAGTAATACTCATTGAATGTCCGCTCTCTTCTTTATGTCTATTTAAGCGACATTGTGTTATGATAAAATTTGTTGCTTATCTTAGTACTTAATTCTTATATGTTATCCTCCACGATGATGAATGTTGCCAGCCAGGACCTAAGGTCATGAATTTATTAAACACGATAGCGTTTGGTCCTCAAACTCTCCAGGCACCATTATCATTTTTTCTCCTTGACAAAATCTCGGCAGAAGGAAATCTTTCCAAATGGTATCACTAGTTCGGAGAGTTAAAATATAAGGCAGAAAAGTTTAAAATGTCCAAAAAAACTAAAAGTAAGGCTGTTCTGTTATTATCATCAACATTTTATCATTACATCATCGAAAGAAATGTACATAATAGTGATCCTTTAGCGGAAACAATTAGAAAAGTGACTAACTTAACAGATTCCATAGAAATTACTCAAAGAATAAATATCTACAGTCCATATAACCGTAGTGCAGTGACTTATAAGCTGATCTCTCTTCTATCACTGCCACATTTATTTAAAAACATTAGCTTTCAACCAATCAACTGCTTTTATCTTAAGCTTTACTGTGACAGGCTGACATGAAAAATACTTTTTTTTCTTTTTTTAAAGAACCACTTTAGACGTCCCTGTAGGATATGACTGTCCCATGCCCAGCGAATATCAGAAATTTAATGAAGGCTTCACAGACTTCATTGAGTCTGTGCCGTGTCTATAGAAGACATTCAGAATCAGATGCTGGAGTGGCCCGCTGTCCTCTCCTTTTGATGTCCCTAAGGGTACAGCTGGCATACAATGCTTCTAAAATAAGAAAGAAGACCGAAAAGACAGGGATGCCCAATGAAAAGAGGGATGGAACATGTTTAAAAAACAAAAACAAAAAAAAAAAGAAAAGAAAAATTACAAGGAGTCAGTAGGCTACAAGTGTGGTCGGCTTGTCTAGTTCATAAAATAACGTTGCATAGGCCTTCACTCTTGATGCTTAACGACACATTATATGGATAAACTGTAGAATAAAAAAAAAAATAGTTTATGAAATATTGGTTGGACTGGATACTCCGCCTCTACCAGGTGCCCGCTGGACATGCAACTGTCGCCGAGCGGTTAAAAGACACAATCCATGAGATCAAATTAAGCGTCAACTTCTAACTGCCAGTTCAGTGTCTCTATCACTCTAGAACACTAACGAAACCATTGAAGATAAATAACACTCTCATTCGTCGTAACTCTCATCATCCTCAGCTTATTTCAGGCACAGCATAGACTAATCATGATCAACGATTCTGTTTCTAAAACTAGCCTTTGATTAGATCAACATCAGGTGACAACTCGTAGGATCAGCTGAATCGTGGGTTTTGTTGTGACAAATATAACAAATATAAGTCTGTCAGACATATCGGATCACAGCTCTAGTGTGCTGAAGTGTGTTTTTCTCTATCGTAAATTTTAGCAAATTCTCTTCTCATACTAATTCTTAAATTGTACATTGTTTACTAATCTGTTTCTGGCTTTCCAATGTCCCTTGGCCTAACTCATCTCACTATGTTTTGCAGTACATAGAATGAGATGAAGAGGACACTGTTACATTTCTAATGTTGTATAATAATAGATATTAAGATAATAATGATAGACCTATTACACTGTGGATTAGTCTATGGGATTTCCAGGGTAAATAGTTAACTACAAACCTCCAGCTGTGGCACCAAATGCTGGCAAATTAAAGTCATTACAGCCACGAAAGGGAAAATATGCGTCAAATTTATGTGCCATCTGTTGTCTCTATTTAATCACGACCTTCACCACTAAAGTACTGTTGTTTCAAACTTTTTGAGTTCTTCGGCTACATTCTTGTGTTATTCCAAGTCTATCAGGGGTCTGTGTAGTCAGATATTGGTCTAGCTCTTACAAAAAAAAACAAAACAAACTACCTCATGTGGGCCACAGACAGAGAGTTGGGGGGGGGGGGGGGGAGGAATAAATTTCTGACAACACATTACAAAAAGATAATTATAACAAGATAAATTTCTGACAACACATTACAAAAAGATAATTATAAAGATAATTATAATCAGAGAGCAAGACTCTTTGTCCCTGACTGCATCATGACGCATGACATGTTTTTAAAAATTCAGTTTTTGTGGGTTTTTTTTTGTTGTTTTTTTTTTGTTGTTTTTTGTTCAGGCCATTTTTAAATTGATTGTTCACTGATTTATATTTTTGTGACAGAAGATCACAGCCTGACAAGAGATACCAATGGAATAAATTTGAAAATTTCTTGAGAGGAAGAAGACAGAGAATAAACATGTCATGCATAATGATATAGTTAGGGACAAAATGTCACTATATCATGTCACAGTGTCATAATCGGATAGCATGAGATTGGCTACCAGAACTGTTGAGCGATGCCTTCGTAAGCGCATACACAGGGGGCAGTACTCTTTGGTCATATCGTTTTTAACCTAGCATATTTTTCTACAGGAACTATGGGAAATTATAATTTCTTGTTTCTAGCTGTCTTTTCTTACTGAATTTCAAATCATGGTGCTTTTGTTGCGTTTTCCTTTTCATCTCGTGCATATTATGTGTTGTGAACAATTTCGGCTCAAGCAGTTTCTGTAAACGGCTGCAATGACATTTTACATGTCATGCTCTCCAAATGTAGCCGTATACTAAATTAATACAGCCTCCAGCAAATCACTAGGACTCTTTTTTTTTAAATCTGTGATGGCATTACTGAATATCCTTTGGGGTTCGCGTACTTCTCTGCTGATAGCAGATGGTGCAACCACTTGTGCAAACATATTGCATAATAGACAAACCTTTTGTCTGTAGTCTGTTGCCCGGTGCCACAATGATGGCAAAAGAGAGGTCATGTCCTTCCTAGGACGATTACATTGTATTTTCCAACTTTTTTTTGTTTTTTTGTTTAGGATTCTTTCTAAATTATGGTTATTTACGTAGATCTAGAGCTAAGCTATCTTGTTCGCTCTTTTATTCCTTTGTTATTTCAGTCATTGTTTTTATTTTATCTATATGTATTTATTTTGCAGAGAATTTTGCGCGGTTATTGTTCTTATCAATGTCGATCTAATCATTTACCAGAACGCCATAATCAAATCATTATCTTAAAAAAAATATATATATAATAATAATCTCTTGGGTACCTTTCATTTTCAAAAAAGATGAAGGAACCAAAATGCATCACAGATAAATTTAAATGTTTGGTTCTGAGTACTTTGTCCTGGAAGGGAAGAAGAGTCTGAGGGTAAAATGTGAATATTTGTTCAAAAGTGATCTAAAATAAACCTATCTAATGTCCTCTGGGATTTTTGTTTTTCTTAAGCCTATCAATCCTAAGAGACATTATTATCTCAGCTTTTAGAAATTTTCAATTTTTACTGAGAATTTTTGTGAGTAGAAATTTGGAATTTGAAAATTTTGCCCGGACAGCGGTACTCAGGCCTACTCTTCCATCGATTTTCAACTGCCAAAGGTTCTTTAACGTGCCTAACGTGCACACGGAACCTCCGAAATATATTCGCCCTTATCCGAGAAGGCTATACGTCGGGCTTCCCTACCCACAGGAAGCCAGGGACGTCCTCTAGGATTGTTTTAATTACTTAATCATAGATCCTTTTTTACATGTAATTTTACTCCACAAGTACCACACGAATGGGAAGAACAACAATCTACCGTTTTTATTAGTTCCAAGGTTAGAGTTTCGTGAGTTCTACCTAAAAATACCAGAAGGAAGAGCTATTGTTGTCCAAAGTAGTTGTATCACTTAACATCAATTAACAAAACGTACAGCTGTATCTAAAGGCAAACTTTCTCCCACGTCAAAAGTGGGCATAATAAATGTGGCTCTTCCCCTTTGGTCTCCACTTGTTTTAGGCTGGAACAAGAATGTTGATTTGCTCGACGTGCCAGTAGGGTACTAATGCTAAGGTTCACTGAGTTCGTGTGGTTGTAGTAAGGGTTCTGTTGTAGGCAACGCTTGTCCATAACTGCTTCTCTTGAGGTCAACAGTAAATGTCCGCCGACTAATATTTTCCTTCACCATTATATGTACTAAATCAAAATACCAAAAATTAATCCAGATGTGTGATAAGGGTTGTTTGTTTCAATGTCCACAAAGGGCAGGGCTATTTTAGCACATAAATAAGATGAAATATTAAATGATCATAATCACCATTATCCTTCATTTTCAAGCTGTTGACCAAATAGGCTCAATAGGCTGCCAGTTGGTGTTTCAAAGGCGATGACGTGTACAGTGGCATTTGGATAAGTATCGCATTTCTATTCGTAATCCTGCACACTGTATGCATCCTACTCATGAAGACCACGTTCAGTGCCATTTGTACCCAATCAGTGCACCTGTTTCTGACTAAACGATAAAATCATAATATGTACTTAGATCAGCCTTAGACCAGCTGTCACTCTTGCCAGGTCTACAAGCACACAACTTTGTTAGTTTGTTTGTGTTGGGGTTAGGTTGGCCTGTATAACAAATTGTAACATCAAGTCGTAACACGTACACAAGTGAGTGACGCTTGCCCTTAACCAAGAGGGTAAGAAAAAGGACATGTATTTACTTTGCCTTTTTCTTCTTCTTCTTCTTCTTCTTCTTCTTCTTCTTCTTCTTTTTCGTGTGATATTATAGCGCAATTGTCACCTATCAGAGGAAACATGAGATAACTGTATACATTTTTAAACAGTCAAATTCTAGGTAAGGATAATAATAATAATAATACTGACGTATCGGATCAACTCTTCATTATTCCTTAGTAACGCTTTGCTTTCTGAGAAACGGGGTATCTAAATACATATGTATTCATTTTATGTGTCAGGTTAGACTTTGTCTGCCACTGGTAAACTGTACCCCAGTACTATCCTGTCGCAGAGCCGATAGGTATAGGTAAATAGCCCCACTGCCTTGTGGGTGACTTGGGAAAGACAAAGGCTCAGGGAGTAAACCCTTAAAGAAAATCCGGAGTGGAGTCCTTGAGCGAGTCTTGGGCTACATATGCCGGTCAGGAGAAGCGGCTCAAGGGCTTCCATTCCGCTACCTCAGACACCTCTTTCAGATCAAAGGGCAAGACAGGGTGGCAAATACAGAGGTCCTCCAGCGCACCGGCACCGCAAGACTATTTGCACTCCTCGGCCAGAAATGCCTTAAGTCGCTAGGCCACGTACGCGCGTGGACGACGGGCGCATCCTAAAGGAATTATAGTATGGAGAGCTGCGCGAGGGCTCCCGCCCCACAGGAAGACCGCAGCTCCGGTTCAAGGACGTCTGCAAGCGGGACATGAAGACAGCCGACATTGATCCCAACACTTGGGAATGCGTTGCCAGCAACTGCCAGTTCTGGAGAGCCATTGTCAGTGAGGGAGTGAAGCAGGCAGAAACCACCAGAAACGTCCAGCTCGCAGACAAGAGGGCAAGGAGAAAAGCAAGGGCAGCCTCTGTTGCAGTGTCAACTCTTTTAACCTGCAACAACTGTTCGCGAGACTGCCACTCTAGGGTGGGGCTCCTCAGCCACTCTAGAAGATGCCATCCCCAAACCTAGCGCTAAACCATTTTCTCTCGAGACGTATGGATGCCAACGAAATTGATTATTTAAATCCTATATGCCCAATCAAGGGAGCCAAATGTGTATCTATTTTAAGTTAAACATAATGTTGGAGTTGATTCCCTTGAATATTGTGCATGTCGAGATAAAATTTCATGTACTTGGTATAGGTTTTAACTCTTTGCAGTTCATCATAACATCTTTGGTCTGGGCCTAGACGTGTAATTCAGCAAAAATTACTTTCATCTATCATGTAGAAAGTGCTTTCATTCTAGACTGTATACAACTGTCTTAATCACAAAGGGGCGATCTTAGAAATAAAAGTATAATAAAATGAAACAATTTTCATATATATATTTTAAAAAAACGCATTAATTTTTATTTTCTTTTAAATCGTGCCAGATTTATTTGTGTATGACTGGGACTAATCATAAAGTTTTGTGTAAATAAGGTCATAGCCCCACTGATATTTCAACCATGCTTGAGAACAATAATTTAGAACTAACAAAAAAAAAAAAAAAATCACTGCAACCCAGTGCGATTAATTTTTACTCAAGAATATCTTTTTTTTTTTTTTTGGACCCATAGAGATACTGCATTTTAACTCCCACTATAAACCAACCTGTCCCCCCCCCCTCCCACTTCTATCCACCAGTTTTTTTTTTTTTTTTCCTAAAATTACCGTTACATGTAAATTGTTTATCTGACAATGGAAAAGCAAGCATCAGTTAGCCAATGGCAGTGCAGTCAGTCGCTTCCGGTTTAACTTTTTCATTTGTTCCAGAGTGGCGGGCCCTTTCAATTTCTGCAACCGCCTATCTCCACGTGGTTTTGAAAGATAAACATTAACTCTATGATGCAAAAGTAGGGCTGGGACCGCATGCTACACCTGTTGGTCTGACGTCAATGAAAACTGTTTTTAGGCTTTTATTGTGACCTTCTTGAATTGATTATTTGCATGGTCCTTTCTGCCTCGCTTGCGAGAGTTATCTCGGTTGTCTGATAGAAACTGTGCTAAAAAAAAAAAAAAAGAAGGCACTTGTAAAGGCGAAGATGGAATCACCGTTAAGTTGCATCAGAAAGTTGAAGCTTTCTTTTTATAATTGTATTATCTTTGAAACTTTTTATATTCTCTATTTTTATATTATATCAGTGTTAAATCTTCCCCCCCCCCCACCCCAATGGAGACTGAAAAAGCTAATGAAAAAAAAAAAAAAGGCAGTTGTGTGGCAATAGTAACTTGTTGAGAGTCTTCGTCTTCATTTCAACCCCAAACTTTGTTATCATCAGTTTTATCGTCATCATCATTGTGTAGAGTATATAATTATGGCAGTTGATAAAAGAATTTGCACAGAGAAACAGTAGCCTAAGGTTAAATTGAGATGCAGAATTGAATATCTGTGCTATCATGAAAATTTATTACACATTACAAAACTCTCGATTTTAGACTTGTACAATGTAATAGACTTTGATTAAATAAAAGTAATTCTTGAATTCAGTCTTCTTTTCAATAACGACCTGGCCTGCTGGCCAGTGTGAAATGTAGAAGAATATGGTAATAATAATTCCATCTTTCAAACCTTCCCTCTCTCCCTCTCTCTCCCTCTCTCTCTCTCTCTCTCTCTCTCTCTCTCTCTCTCACTTTCCTCTTTGCTACTGAGAATTAATTAAGGATCCCAGTGTTAAGACGCCATAACTAGGAAATTTACAAAACTTAAATATTTACGTGGGAAGAGTATACGACGACAGATTGGTGGAGAAAGAGAGCGATGTAAGTGTCGATTATGTATGTATGCATCGGCGGCTTCTCCATAAATAACTTCTGGATGTCAGCGATAAGTCATATCTTGTTATCTACGGATATGTCGGCGACCGCATCTTATCCTGGCCACAGTACATATTTTTGTGGTTTACGAATTAAGAGTCTATAATTATTTTTAGTGAAATAAACTGATAATATCGTGACTTGAATATTTATAGTTCGTGATCGGTGCTACAAATGTGTTCATTCTCTGATTACATCTTACTATCTCTAAGGATGGTTCTATTGGTACTCTCTCTTTTTTTTTTTTTTAATTCGCTCTCCTTAGCTCTATCTTTGTCTTTCTCTTTTTCTTTCAGTTCTTGACTTAACCCTGTTCTTTTCTTGGTTACTTCTCACTCTGTCTCTTTTTCAGATTTTTCCTTTTTATCCCTATCTGCTCTCTCTCTCTCTCTCTCTTTCTCTCTCATTCTCTCTTTCTTTTGTCTTCCTTTGCTCTTATAGTTATATCTCCATTCTTCTATTTCAGACTCTCTCTCTGTCTGATTCTTTCCCATTCCTTCTCTCTCTGTCTCTCTCTCTCTCTCTCTCTCTCTCTTCTCTCTTTGTTTATCTTTGGTGAAAGTAAGTCTCATTCTATTACTTGCCCTTGTTACAACTTTCTCTCTCTTTCTTTTTCCGCCTTCTTTCTTTCTCACTCTCTCTCTCTCTCTTTCAGCCTTCTTTCACTCTCTCTTTCTCCGCTTCTCTTTTATTCCCTCCATCTATCTTCAGTCCCCCCTCACCCCCTCTCTCTTTCTTCTCTCCCTCGACCAGTTCTAGTCCATATCCCGTGATCTGTCAATACCCATCTCTAGAACACATCATCACCTACCGTAGACTTATTCCCTGGACCATTAGTTTTTCCACCTCTCTGACCCTCCGAATTAATGACCGCTTAGATCCAGTATTTTCCTCCCCATAATCTTTATATTTCTTCTTTCTTTTCTTCTTAACCTCTTTTCTTCTCGGTGTAGTTTCCACGCCTTTGATCCTCAAAAAAAAAAAAAAAAGACAGCCTAGACCCAGCTCTCTCTCTCTCTCTCTCTCTCTCTCTCTCTCTCTCTCTGTCTCCAGCGTCGGCTACATTTTTGTGATTTTTCTTTGCTTTCGAAAAAACCGGTTTTTTTTTTTTTTCAAGAATTTCTGCAAATATCGTCCTTTGAATTAATGGCAGCCAAGATCCGGGATTTTCCCATGGTAGCTGCATATTCTCCCTCTTGTCTCTCTCTCTCTCTCTCTGTCTCTCTCTCTCTCTCCTTCACCACTCGTGGTTTCCTCGTGACTGGGGTTATTAAGGTCACCTATTAACTTTCGTCTGTCAAAAACATCGGGGGAAAAAAGGCTGCGGGTCAAAGCATGAGGAAAAAGCCTGAGTAGGTAATATGCCAGGTTTCTTTCAAGGTCTCTGGTGTTCTCGTGAACTTAATAACGTCAATACATCAGTAGAGCAGACGATACTTAGATAAAAAGAAATCCCCATAAACATAGAGTCTACTTGAATATATTAAACAATAAATGAATTCATGAAAAAAATAAATTAATACGTATGTAAAAATTGGAAGAAAGAAAGAAAGAATGAGACAAACGAAATGAAAGAGAAAGAAAGAAAGAAAAGTTAATAAAGAAGAAAGAAAGAAAAACGAAGTAAAGAAAGAAAACTTCTACAAGAAAGGGCGGTATGATAGGGAAGGAAGATGGAAATGAAGAGAAAGAAAAATAATTAACAGAGCTGTATCCATAAGACAAAAAGGAAACACATCAATCGTTATGTCTCTATCTTATCATCAATGCCTGTTGCCGTTTTCGTTCCAGCCATATTCCGCACAATTCTGTATACAACATACTTTCAGTATTATATACTTTCAAAGATTTTTAAGATCTGACGTTCTCCGCAATTGTCTGACTTTCTCAAATGGCTCATTCGCCTATCTATCTCAATCACATAGATACGATTCACAGCTCGTGGTCCCATTATCTTTTGTACAAACTTTGCTCCTTATTAGGTAAAAAAAAATAACAGCATCCGAGACAACATCGAGGAGGAAGGGACATGGGGGTTCAACAATGAACGAATAAGGGGAGATAAACACCTGAACGTAACTGTCCCTATGAAGTTATCCTTATCAAGCGTTAACTTCAACATAAGCCAACCCATCAAAATAGCAATACAATGTCTCACAAAGGCTGTCTTTCAATAAACGTCAAAGATAGGACTTGTGTATGGTAACCTGATAGCCAATTTCCGTCTCTGTGCAGAGATTTAAAGATAACGTTTTCCGTGAATGTAGACGATTGTAGACGATATGTTCTTTCACATTTTTTATCAGATAGCTTACTTTCGTTGCCAGGATTTAGGGATCGACGTTTAAACCAAAATGTCAATACTGTTACTCTCACGTGTTCCAAATCCGAGAGCCGATTTCCGTTGAAGGAAGAGATTAGATATCAGCTTTCAATATGAATCAGTAATATGTTCAGTCATATTGTTGATCAGATAGCTTTCTTCCGTCCTCGGTAGTTACGGACAGAAGCTGAAAATCAATGTCAACGGAGTGACTTGTACGCATTTTGAATTCAATAGCCAACTTCCGCTAGAGGAAAAAAGTTTAGGGTTAATGTGAATGTCAATGATATGTTCTTTAAGATTCCTAATCAAATGGCCCACCACCGTTCTAGGAGCATTTAGAGGTAAAGGCTGGAAATGAATGTCAAGAATTAGACTCGTTTAAACTTTAAATCAGAAAGCCAATGTTCTTCAAAGTGCAGCGATTAGCGTAATTTGGTGGTACGATCTTTCAAATATTTCACCTTCTGTAAAACCGTTTTTCCTTTTTTTTATCGTTTGAGGGTTTTTTTGAAGTGAGTTAGTGTTGGTAAATTCTTCAAACTATTCTTCAACAGGCTTTGGGAGTGAGAACTTTCAATGCCCGATCTCTTCATTTTGACAACTGACTATGGAATCACGAGGGCGAACACTCTAGTGACAGGGGATCGACATTGTTACTTGTATTACTGCCATGGACTGCCTAATTCACCCCCTGAGCGTTTGATGTCGACAAGCCATGAAAACCCTGCAGTTCACTTTGCTTTATGTACTGCACTCTCTCCCACACACAAAAGTCACGTACAGGACCATGGTGTCGCTCATCGAATGGCAAGCGTTGGGGGGTATAATACTTCAGGCAATACAGAACAACTTCGACAAAACATCTTGTTTTTTAAATATTATTATTATTATTATCATAATTCTAGTTCAATCACTTCTTCACACAATATCGGAAAACTTTCAACAAAACTAACAGCTGATAACCTTTCCCAGCACTACATATAATGTCTGTAGTTTATATTCAATGTTTGTTCTAACTGACATCTCAAAACTACACCTCCATTTTCCTAACAAAGTTTTAAGGAAGAATATCATTTGCCAGTTAGGCTAGTTGGAAAATGTCATGAATGCTCAGCGCGTCACGCAAAGAAAGAGAACTTTATCCCGCCATATTACGTACGTACGGTCTTTGAGAACGGCAATTCACAGCAATGTATAGTGATATTTGAGTCTTTCACATTGAGGTGTCACGTTTATAGACGTGACGATCTTTTCAAGAGTAGTAATTTTCATAGGCGGGTTTCATGAGTAACATCCAGTTATGCAGATCGTAAAGATTAATAAAAGTCAGACAATAAAATAGTGAAAGACTGAGGACCCCATTTGTATGGGAACGTTTCATGAGTGAGATCACATTTCACGGATTAAGAATCAAGATGTGTCAAGCAACCCTGCGAACATAAGCCAATTTGTTCCTTCAAATGCAAAAGGTTTCCAGAAACTGAAATTTTATTTTCATTGTGAATCCACCACAAACAAAAGTAATAGTTAAAGAAAGAGAGAGTGCCACAACTGAACAATATAAATGCATAAAACTCTGTGTAAATAAATGACTGTTCTTTTCAAAAAACAATATTACATAAGAGATTGATCTAAAATTTCAGAGCTGGGTTAAAGATCGGATTTGTTACACGGGCGCCATGAAGACTGAGTATGACTGTTAGATTATAAAGTTCATGGTAATCATGAAACAAACACATTCTGGTAATAGTTTTCCCCACAGCTGCTAACCCTCTCATGTTTGAGACAATCTACACTCCTTGGATATCGAGACTTCATTCTCTCCCACCCCGTACTTCCCTCCCCCTTTCCAAAAAAAAACAACTAGATTATAGGGCCCTTCCCACACACAAGCAACGTTTACCCGTAATAAATCTCAGAATTTTAATTTTAAAATGGCCTGTGTGGAATTTAATCCCTTTTAAACCCGGCGCTAAAGGAGGCTCGGTGAAGGAGAAATTCCGTTTGCAAGTATTGTTTTACTTCCCCCGTTGTGCTTACAAGTGCTCAGAGAATGTTCTAGTCTAGTTCAATTCCCCTCCTCTACCGTCCCTCCTTCCCTTCCTTCCTTTCACAGCTGTGCACGTTTGTTTGTTTGCTTGTATTGGGGTTTAACGACACATCAGCACGATTACGGCTATATTGTGTCAAGCACAGTAGGCCTAAGATACGTTTACACGTCAAGACAAAGATGGGGGGGAAAAAGCGGGACAGAAGGCAGGAGCAAGGAGAGAGAGAAGAGATGTCTCCCCTGGAATGTCAAGGATGGCATCCCATGGGAGACACACCACCGCCTGCAGGTGGGAGCAGAGAACCTACTCATAAACCCCAGGCCCCAGCGGGAGAGTTATGCACATGTAACGAGTCTTCCCGGGTAGTTTTTGTGTTTTTATAAATCCTCGTTGATAACGTTCTCTCCATATTTATTCTGTGGAGTTGTTGGCTGATGAGAGACTGGTCTGTTAAACTGAACAATTGTAAATTATTGCAGATAGGAAAAAAATCGCACTCTTATAATAATATCATGTGAATAGGGAAACCTAGGGGGGGGGGGCAGAAGTATCTGAAAGAGGGAGGACGGGAGAACGACTAAAAGAATGAAAACAAACAAAGGTGAAGTGGGAAAGCCAAAAGGAAGATGGTAAGAAGGAAGTGAAGAGAATTGGTGGAGTCCTCTGTGATATCAGATCAGGAAGGTATATGTGAGAGAAAAAAGGGTAGTTAAGGTAACAAATCTATGTGAGACGTCAGCCGAGGAGGGGAAAATAATTGATGCAAAGCAGGAAGAAATGAAATACAACTGAACCGTAAATGTGCAGATTTACACATCAATGGAGAGACAGTGCAGGGTGGCCTTTTTTTATAGGTTGTTTAAACAACTTGTCATATACTGGTAGAAGAGACACTTGGCAGGCGATATCGCCACTTTGCACGGTGAAAACAGAGATACAAAGGCGCAGCAGGATGATAACATTTTTACGCTTACGAGAACAGGGTCACCATGGTCTACACAGTCTGACATAGTAGTCTATAGTGGTTCCCTAACTGTTCTGAATTTCGCATCGCCCCCCCCCCCCCAACCCACCTCTCACCCCACTCTCAATCGAGAGAAATCATTAGAGATTTCTCTTGATTCTTCGTAAAACGTGACGCTGCGTTCTAAATTTTGTCCTCTGGGATCGATTCTTAGAGAAGTTGACAGAAACGGCAAGCCGCTTCATCATTGACATTGCGCGACCTAGCAAACAGCAATGTGAGACAAACGAGCAGATTATGCTCTATGTATCCCTGTCCTATTACTAACGACCTTAACATCATGGGCCTACCTTCTGGTCACCGGCCCTCTGATGCCCCCCAAAACTTTTCAGCCCACCCACCCCTCCCATCATGGAAGCTCTCATGGCTCTCTCCCCCAGAGCCCAGTACCACCAGTTATGGGAACCGCTGTTTTAAGAGGTTGGACAGACAAACTATGAAAACCTTTTCGCTCTGAAGATTCAGACAGACTGATTAACCAACAGATGAGATAGAGAGAAAGATCATAAGATATAGTAAAAAAAAATTACATAGCAGATAATTACATAGGCCTGAAAGATAACGAAGAGAATGATTATGTTATAAGTATGAGACAGAAAAAAAAAAAAAAAAAGATAACACAAGAGAAAAATTCCTCCCCCCCCCCCCCCCTTCCAACCCCAAAAGACCAGACTGAAATAAGCTAGAGAGCTGACGGCAAAGGGTATCAGACAGAGAAACACACAGACAGACACACACATTCTGACAGACTAGAAAAGACAGATAAGAAACCAGACAAATCAGGTAGATTATCAGTCAGAAAGAAGACATATTATGAAGAGAAAAAATCCAGAACCACACAATGATAAACACTTACTGTTTCTGTTTCGTTCCATTTTGCTGAGGGGCTGAGCTGTTCTCTGCCATTTTGAAAATCCTTGCGATGTTTTCTTTCGCTATCGCTCTTCAAACTCCAATGACACCGCTTTCCCAGGACAGGTATCGGTTATCCGATCGATACAGGTAATCAATGCTTAATGCTAATGGCACAAACGATCTGTATTTACTGATACAGGATCCTTTCAGTTCTAATTGGCAAAAAAAGCTCCAGGTATCAATTCCAGAGGATTTGTGCCTTAAATCTACACAACTTCCTCAATGAATATTCAGTAACTGACTGGAGAGAAGCGATCAATTCCCTCTTTAGAAATCGTGGATATGGATATAGATCCCCAGCAATGGTCCCAAAATAATGCACCTGAAAGGCAAACAGAGAGACAGGCATTGATTGATAAGACGAATGTATTATCAATTAAGAGAGGGGCAAAAAATATCTCTCTCTCTCTCTCTCTCGTACATAACTTTCATCTCAAGCCAGGAAACGAGTTATAAGATTAGTTATGAATTGATAATAACGGGTCCTATTTTGTCTCAGCCCCAACCTCGTTTTTTTTTTTTTTTTGTTTCTTTAATAATTTTTGTTGTTGTTTTTTTGTTTTGTTTTGTTTTGTTTTTTAAACTGTCCTGTCATCCCTTATTCCCCTGATATCAAACATATTCTGAAGCCGACACGGTTTGTTGACTTTGCCCTGTTATGACATTCTTCCTGATAGTTCTGTCTGTTTGCATATAAATGTCAGTGTGTCCTGAACATAGGTACTGCGTCTCGTCAGCAGCTGCCAATGGAATTCACTTTTGAAAGCAAATAAAGGTTATCTTATCTAAAAAGTTACCTTATCTCATCTTATCGAAAAAGTTAACTTATCTCATCTTATCTCATCAAAGTTTGGTTTCATTCTGCTGTTTACTCTGTTCTATTCCTTTACACCCCCC
>JBCAUA010601676.1:0-16165 GCA_038406235.1 Peronia verruculata
TATCTATCTATCTATCTATCTATCTATCTATCTATCTATCTATCTATCTATCTATCTATCTTTCTATCTATCTATTTCAATTTATTTATTTATTTATTTATTGCTTTTTTTTTTTACGTATTTATTGCTTAGCTAAGAATTGCCTAGGTATTTGTAATTTACACTTTTGCTTTATTTGCGAAATGACCTATCAGAAAAAAGGACCCAAAACTATTTTTCTTAAAACAACGGAATGCAGGAAGTGGACTGAAAGAATACGAAGAAACATAAGTAGTAAACACATTATGTTAAGACAGAGCACACGTTTATAGTTCTTTTTTTTTTCTATCTTGAGTGATGACACTTATAACATGTCAAGCTATTTTTTATGTATATGTCAGCTAGGCAGCCTTTGAGAGGTTATTTAAATAACTAAGCACTTAATCAATGGTTTATTAATACATTGAGTAAGAAGATGAATCTTCTATTTTCGGTAAAAACAAAACAGAACAAAACAAATAACCTGAGTATATATGAAGAAATGTATTCTAGGAACTACTGAACGGGCTGGTTTTCAATCAATGCATTCGATTTTTAAGTCATGACAAATTCAATGCGTTACGAAATGTAAAAAGAATAAAGCTCAGTCGTGTTCTTCCCGCCAGTAACAAGCCAAAATAAGGAAAGATTTTATTCACCTTCATAGGTTCAATAAAAATGATACACCTGAAAACAAACAAACAAACAAATAAACAACAACAAAACAAAGAAACAAACAACAACAACGATAACAACAAAATCGCTTGTGTGCCGCCTGCAGAGATGTCATTTGATTTTCATAAATGTCTGTACTTGCTATTCTCATGCCAGGTTTTAGTTATTTTTCATTAGACTATATCAACATGATAATGTTAGTTATCGATACCGTTCGCCTCCATAACAAATAATTTTGGGTGTATTGCTTTAAGATCACTACTGTTGTTGATAGGCCTGAACTTCACGTTTTCGGATTAATAGACCAAGTGTGTTTACAGTGCAGTTCTTCCAGGTGGGAAACAGAAAAGAAGTCATTTTCTTATGGCAGTGGACACGTCAGCTTGCCTGTGCTACCGTCTACAGGTACGGTATAACATAACATGTTCACTGGAAATGCCAAGAATGTGAATGGATTGAAAACAAAATCCTCCATCAATTTGATGGGGTCTCTATGAGCAAATAAATAAAGAAAGAAAGAAAGAAAGAAATAAGCCACTGGTATTTATTTTCAGAGACTGTCTACAGAGAGCATTCTCAAGATTAATCTTATCCTTACCCCTTCAATGGACTCCATGGTAAGACTCCAATGCCTTCAGCTTTACACACTTGGAAAGGTTCAAGTTCTGAGTCTCTGCTGGCCAAACTGTATTGTTGCTGGGGAAGAGCACACAAAGAAAAAAAAACTGTGATACTTTCTCTACAGGGGCTTAAACAAAATGACTTGATCAGCTTTTTTTTTCGCCTAACATATCTTTTATTTCTTAACGGAGAATAATATTTTTATGACAACAGGCAGACAACATAGAATTTGCGGCACTCATGACACATGTAAAATCATGCAACTTACATGTGTCGATGTATCCTTCAATTCATTTATTTGCACAGTTCATTATCGCTCAATGGTTGCGCATTACACAACACTGCTCTGTGGACGATTTTATATAATTGATTGTATACAGGAACAATGACCATTGCCTTTCGGTTGTTCGTGCCAAATTTGGAAACCATGTCTCAGTCTCTTACGAATTCACAAATTTTGTGGCTGCTTTAGGGCGGATTTATTTTCAAGATAAGAGTAAAACGAAAAAGAAATGAAATTTGATGACAAAACAATAAAATCGCTCATCCCACTGAGGATAACCAAAAGAAACCGCTCACTTGCAAACTAATCAGAGGATTCAGTCCCAGCTTCTCGCTGGTTTCCACAATTTTCTGCATCTGCCATCCTGTCACATTACTGGCTCCTACATAGCGAACTTTGCCTGCACGAACTAGGTCATCCAAGGTCTTCAGTGTTTCTTTCAGAGGCGTGCCATTATCCCAGAAGTGGGTCTGAAAATTAATTTTGTAATGTGAACGCAATCTGATTTTGTCTATAAAAATAGCCTATAGGATCTATTCACTTAGAAAAAAAGATGGGCACTCTAAAAGACTCCTTTGATAAATTTAATTGCTCTATAGATTCTTAAAACTTTATACTTTTGAATGCACTGCACAAGCACTGAAATTCACATAATGCAGTTCTTCTCATCGATTATTAAGCTTAGTTATTATACACGTATTTATAGTGCCCATTTTACGATGCCATACACTGTTATTCTGGAACTTTAACTCAACAAGAGTGTAAAGGGTTCCGACGTATTGTACATAGCCGATAAGAGTAACTGGCTCACAATAACAGTGAAATGTGAAGTTTGAGTTGTAAAGCCGTATAATATCACTGCGACAAATATTTGCAATCTCAGATTCATAGAAAAAACAATACATATATATGAACAATTGTACATAATTTTTTTTACAAATATTTTAGTAATAAGTTATATAATACGAAGCCAGCGCACTGACTACCTGATACAAGTCCACATAGTCAGTACGTAGTCTCTCCAAACTTCTGTCAATACTATCAGTGATATGGCGCCGGCTGAGGCCTTCGTTGTTGATGTTTTGTGAAGTGCCCATATTTCCACGAGCTTTAGTAGCAATGATGAAATTTTCTCTGGATTGCCTGAATAAAATGATTTTAAATAATGTTAAAAAGATCTTGCCCCAATAGTTTGAACAACCAAATCCTGTTTTTATCCAGATGTTTATCACTCTCTCATGTAAAGGAAAAGTGCAATTGACAGGCGTAATAAAAAGATGTGCATGAATTATACATCGACTGAATAACTTATTTTCATCTGTCGTCCTCTATAGAAGAAAATGCTACGATGATAGTATGAATGGAAACATACGCATGTGAATTCAATGACCTCCATTTTCCTGTATGTCACCTACCACCATGATATGTTCGAATATACTTTACACCATTGAATTGTGAAGATTAAGATGTTTTGCTAAATTTCCTAACATTTAACACACTGTGATTTTCTATTTCTATTACTCTGCTCAAATAATGCAAAAGAAAATGTAGACAATGAAAATATTATAAAATCCCTCATAAGTAATAAGATAATACATATTGCAGTTATCGGACTTCCACTGTTTGTTTATCATTTAGTTTTTTTAACCCAAACATTTGATGTTGCAAGCAAATACTTGTAAGTTCATGAATGGTGAAATCTGTCACAATGGACTGTACAATCTTACTTTTCCAGCCATTTTCCGACAATCTCCTCTGAAGCTCCATGACCGTAGACATTAGCGGTGTCTATGAAATTGCCTCCCCACTCTCGATAACGGTTGAGGATTTGATATGACAAGTCTTCATCACATTGACCTGGCCTGCCCAGCTGAAGAGAGAGAGGAAGGAACAAGTGAAGGGCACAGGGATTGGGGGGGGGGGGAGGATTAAATGGTGATAACTGAGATAATTATGAATGAAAAATTGTTCAACAGTGTATTACAGTCAGTAATATTAGTATGAAATGTGAGTTTGTAAATGCTTTTGTTAGTTTGTGTATTTGTGCTCCTCAGTGCCAATAAATCTCAATATCTAGAATGTTTTGGGAAAACAACAAGATTCACATGAAATATGAAAGGGTCTTGGGCAGCTGTAAAAAATTATGTTATGCATGGAGTAAACTGAATGAATGTGTGAATGCCATCATTCCATAGGTATAACCATAACAAAACATTTTTTTTTTCTGGACCACTTGGCACTATACAATTTCAAAAATTAAATAGAATGGAAAATTGTAATCAGCTGGAAGCGGTCAAGACCTTTGGAAATGTCATTTGTTGTAATTTAAATCTCTGTGGCCTATTAACGGCTATGATTTCATGCTTCACATTGACCCAAACTATCATGCATAATTTTAAAAGACTCCACCAATCCAGACATTCAGAGTTAAACATTTAGATCTGCCTTAACAGTGGGATTTAGAGGCCACAATCCGTTTCTCATTTCCAAACGTAAAATGCATTCTTGAATTGGTGCAGCAATTCAGGAACTTCGGGCAATGGGCAATGACGAAGATCGAAATCCTTGCAGGTTCTGTGCTAACAAAGATTGTACTTGCCAGATTCACATCAGTATGGAGAAATAAAAAACATTTCTACGAATTAAAAGATCTAACTCTTGCGTGCCTTGGTACTTTCAATCTTCATTTATACCTACGAGGCACGGGCTTTGACAACATAATACATAGGAAGATACAGGCATAGTGGATAGTAGCGAAACCTCTTGAGCATCTCATTTTTGGACTATCTTACAAACGAATACGTCAGCCAGAGACAATACCAAAGACGGAGAAAGGGAACTGAGATTGTTCGATCATATACCGTAACAAGATCTGCCTACCTTGTTTATACTGCACTGTAAGGAGCAGTAGATGAATAGGGAAAAAGAAGCAGGCAGAATGAATGATGGATCAAGAATATTCACGAATGGATAAAGAAAACTGTGGACCCAGGCCCTAGCTCATGACCGCGAAAGATGGAGATGACTGATGCACAACACGTCTGAGAAAAGGGGGAAGGGGAAGGTAGGCGATGACTTCAGACACAGTAAAAAATTAAGGAGTAAACTTTGTTGAATCTAGGCGTAATAATCACTGACCTGTGAGTAACCGAAAGTCATAGCTCCTAAACACAGATTAGCCACGCGAAGTCCAGATCTACCAAGATATTGGTAGACCACCTTACTGCTCTCTGGAATTGCTGCCATTTTGTTGAGATGAAACAGACTCGGAAAGATGTACAGTAGAGAAGACCGGTATGTTACACTAACCTAGAACCTCGAATGCATAGCTAGCAGTACTCGTTGCTCCTGATAAGAGCTTGAACAAGAACCCTCACAATCACTGGTTAAGATGAGACTGTACGGACATGATCACGTTCCTTGGGCTCTTTTGTTACCATATTTGTGTCCTTTCATAAATCAGAAGACATTGGCGTTTGCTCTTGACTATCCAGAGTGCAAATTAAGCTCAAGTTGTAGTTCATCATTGGGCCTATATTCTTCTGTCGGACGCTGTGCATCTTTGTTTCGTGTGAACCAACATTTTTCGGCGCCAAAACATTTGAAACAGACTGGCTTATGACAAGAAATGATGACTTGAGTTTGTGTCCTATAATTCACTCATGTTACTGATGAGGAGTGAAGCGATGATATGAATGGATAGCTAACCGCAGTTACAGCTATGTCAAGTACACTTACGATAACAACTTTATCATATGAGCCACAACATAAATACAACTTTGCAAAGTACAACCTTAACTGTGAAAACCACGTCCATTCCAGCTGTGACTAAAGTTTTGTCAATACAATGTAGCCAATTATAACCAATGCTTTGCTAACCAGCATGTCATCCACATTATAACTACGCCAACTATAATCACAACTAAGCCGATAAAACAACATGCCCAGTAAGAAGAAAGTTCTGGGATGAGGGAGAATTGCGATCGAAATAATGATTGGCATTATAAACCTGAAGGAGAAAACAAATACGCCACTTCTGACTAACGATTAAATCTTCCACGAAAAAAAAAAAAATACAGCTTTCTCCTTCTCTCACTCTTTCATTGTTCCTCTGTGTTTACATTCTGTTTAATGTTGTGAGTATTTGTTTACCTGCACACACACACACACATACACTTTCTCCTCTCTTTCTCTCTCTCTCTCTCTTTGTCCGTCTGGGTTCATTTGATTTCTATCCTTATCGGTGTGTGTCTTTTATTTCTGCTTCTCTCTCCCCACTTCTTTGTTTCTCCCTATCATTATCTAAATGTTATTATGGCTTCTTTCATCTCCCCACCTCTCTCTCTCTCTCTCTCTATTTCCCCTTTCATCTCGATCTCTTTTCTCTCTTTCTCCTCTTTCACTATTTTTTTGTTTTCCTCGTAATCATATGTTATACATTTCTCTCCTTAGCATTTACTATCGTTTTTCCCTAACTCAGCTATGTTCATTACAAAATAGAAAAAAAGATGTGTAATAACTACTGTCTCATTGTTAGAAATGGGCACTTTATAACTATGAATATGGCCCCTTTATTTTGTGAGCATATTTTGTGTGGGTATATATCTTCCAGTGAGCTTGTCCAGATTTATTTATGCCTATCCTCATTCCTTTACATTGCTTTGTATTACTGTCCTTTACATTGGTTTGTATAAATATGTATCTGTGCTATTTCTTTCTAATCTCCATATCATTATTTTGAAACCGAATGATATTGCTCATTACGACAACTGCAGAAATTGCATCTTATCGAAACTCAAAATTTCAAACACATCGCTGATTTGTCGATTTAACTACCTCGGAGGAGGTTGAAAGACGTAACACAACGAAGCGAATATTGCTGATAACAACAGATATCAGTCACACATTTTAAGACAGGGGGTGGGGGGGGGATCACAGATGTGACTGACAGTTTAAAATAGAGTAGTGTTTATTATATTGATCAATAACAGCAAGGCAATCGCATAATCGAAGCGGCAGCAGAGCGCAATACGGTGTGGCAAGGTTCTGATATAAATATTATAATATGAAAGTAAAACTCAGTTTCTGAATATGGAAAGAATAGAGAGAAAGCACAGTCAACAGCAACGACGACGACAACAACAATACAACATCCCCCCCCCCCTAAAAACCACCCACCCCCTAAAAAAAAAAAAAAAAGAGAGATAAGCCCTTTTTATCAGTAAAATGTTCCTTAGCAGCTAATGTGGCTCATGTGCTTGCTTACTGGAATATAATGCTGTTGCTTTGGTTTATGTGATTAATGAGCAGAAAAAATATCCTTCAATAGTAAGCTTTGGTCCGCATTCATAAAATCTTTAAGAAACCTATCAGATTCGTGTACAAACATTTCGTTCAAATTCCATGTTAATGACATGTAAGTGGACTCAAGCTGGTTTTCCGGTTCTTTGCTATCAATCGGAGTGGCATTTATGAAGAACATGGCGTTGGTCACATTCATCCTCTGTCCTTGCTCAAAACTTTGACTGGACAAAGTAGTTCAAGTAGTGCGGATTTTTCCGGTCAGCGTTCTGCCCGAAGACCATTTCATAAGGATATGGCATATTGGGCTGTGACAGGTCATCTAACTGTTGCATCTGAAACAAACAATATGAAATCCAGGCAATTTAAGATAATCATGCATTAAGTTAAGATGTCTAGGTTTACCTAGCTGTAACATGTGAAATATACGTTATCAAATGCAATGTATAAAATATTCCATATTATATTATATGGCAAATATGTGTTTTTGAGGAAAACATCTACTTCGTTGTCTGCGTGGGCGTTATGTTATCGTGATTATTTATTTGAATGGATAATAGTGAAATTTTAATGCTAGTCATCGCCAACAAAACTAACATTCCTCCCGCAGTAAAACACTTTATCACATCAAAATGATTTATCAAATCAAAGGAAAGAATTTCATATCTTATTTGAAGTTCATCATTAAAATCCGTGTTCCTCACTTTATCGGTGAAAGTATGACATTTCTGCGAACCGAGGCAGGAACCTTTTGCAGATGACTCAAGAAGAAAAAAAAAATAAAATCATGTGGATGCGTCATCTGTTTGCATTATAGAAATCCCAATCAAAGATTATAAAATTATTGATCATAATGCACTTATGCATCAATCATGTCTATTTAAAATAAATAACTCATTGAAACATAACGAACATGACATTATTATTTCCTCTTTCATTTGTCTCTTTTCCCCAACTCATTATTTAGCTCTCTGAGCTCTTTAACTGTCAGAACCAAAACCTCTAGAATATTGAGAAATCGTTTCAAGTTGTTCAATCTGGTGAATGGTTTTTATTTATTTATTTATTTATTTATTTGTTTATTTATTTATTTATTTATTTATTTATTTATTTATTTATTTATTTGAATAAGACAATGTCAGACTGGAATTTCTACCTCATCTTGTGAAAGTCTCCAGCCATTGGCAGCTCCCATATTGTCATCCAGCTGAGCCAAAGTTCTGGCTCCAATAATGACCGATGACACCACATCTTTCTGTAACAGCCAGCGCAGAGCCACCTGGGCCAGACTTCGATCTATATCAATGATAAGGGAATTTCTCAGGGTACATCAAATATTATAGGCCTGAAAATAAGTGTTTTCCATTTGTACTGTGCGCTTATCCCAAACGGTAACAAGAAAAAGAGACAACGACATTTATTGTTTCGGTTTCTTTGCTTCTTTGCTTGCGGATTTTCTGCTTTGTATATGTTAATGGTCCTTCATATCATGAAGACAATTTAGAAAAAAAAATAATAATAATATTGAGAGAGAGAGAGAAAAGGGGAACAACAGCAAAACAAGATGAAAGATTTAACATGTATCAATAAAACCCGACCTCACCAGTAAAATCTCATTTTATACTTCATTCCTGCATGAAGCTATACTGTTAAATTACAAAAGATATGATATGTTTGAATTTCAAATCCCAGAATCTCGTAAATGCTAAAACACAGATTCCCGTGGGGGAATACAATGGTTTTGAAGTAAGACAAGGCTGATATTATTATGCTTTCTCTCACTCTTTCTTTTCAATATCTCCTACTCTCATTTTTTTTTTTTTTTTACATAATTATTTCCCCGTTGGCCCCCGGGTGTATAAGTAGGTTCTCTGCTCCCACTTGCAGGCAATGAAAGCCCGCAGACGGAGTGATTTCTCCTATGGAATGCCATTCTCAACGATCCAGGGTTGGCATCTCCTCTCTCTCCTTGTTCCTGTCTTTTGTCCCGCTCTCTTCCCTTTTTTAATCCATATACCTGATCGGTCTTTTGTCGTGTAAACGTGTCTTACCGGTACCCTATTTGACACGATTTAAGTGTGATCTTGCTGATGTGCCGTTAACCCCTACACACAAACTTGTACTTACTATGTCTCTTGGCAATGGCTTCCGCTGCTTCTATCATCTCCCAGGTCTTGTCATCGATCGATGTCCACGACGGAGGGACTTGCATTATTTTATTTGGGTTATCAGCGACCCAGCCCATACGCCCTTCAGTTGGCTTGACACCTCTCTTAAACTTTCCACTCAGCAGACCTCTGGGGATAAAACACACATATTATCTTGTAAGAAACAAGAAAACGTTAAAAAGCATTAATTGGCTCACTCAAATGAGTCATGTTTTTAAGTTTACATATGTTTGAAACTAACAATTGAAATATAGCCCCAATTACAAAGGTTAATAACACAACGGACAGGTTTTATTTTAAAGGACAAACACGGCTTTTGAGTTGTAACTATCTAAAGGCCAAGGGTTTGAAGAAGAATAAAATATTTTCTTTTTTTAATTACCATTATTTTTTCAAAGCTGTTTATTTACATTTTGAATTAACTATTTACTTATTTATTTATTTTTTATTTGTTTATTTATTTATGTTATAATTCTATATTTATTCAAGAATCTATATAAATAGATAACTAGACAAATGTTTGAATAAATGAGAAATAATTAAATAAATAGATAAATATATTAATAGATAAATAAATAATGAATAACAGATAAGTATTCGATAATAAATAAATAGTTAACCAAATATATATATTTAGAAATAAATTATTCATGTAAGTAGATAATCGTTTCAGAGACTAAATACACAGACCACTCTCAAGTTGAATCTTATTCTTACCCCTTCAGTGGACTCCATGGTAAGACTCCAATGCCTGCAGCTTTACACACTTGGAAAGGCTCATGTTCTGAGTCTCTGCTGGCCAGACTGTATTGTTGCTGGAGATTTAAGAAGAGCAGTGAAAAAATGCTAGGCAAATAAAGCTGCCATACACCCTATTAAGGCTTTTAATGGGGACAAAACGTATGCAAAAAATATACCACAATCAGTTATTTTCTTGGCACCATCCTACGCTAATAAATTTGGTAAGCAAAGTCAAATTAGTTTGCCTAGCGTAGAAATTATAAGAGTCTGCGGTGAACACAAAATGTGTGTGTGTGTGTGTGGTGTGTGTGTGTGTGTGTGTGTGTGTGTGTGTGTGTGTGTGTGTGTGTGTGTTTTCAGGAGAAATGATGTGGTGTCCACTCCTTTCCAACTGTATGACTGGTGACTGGATTTTCTTCTCGAGATACAAAATCAACTCCTTACTCATGACAGTGGGTCAGACACAAACGACAGGAAAATAACAACAGCTAACACAATTAAAACGAGAGAGATGATGAAGTTGCACTTAAGCAAAATCCTCCTATTTTGTAACAGAAGAATCACTTGAAGTATGATTTCACAAAGTATTTCCAAAACCGTGAATTTGCACTCATGAGTTGGGAAACCTTTAATGAAAACCCCAAAGAGTTGTTGAAAATGATGTTTTGTTCTAATACATCTCTCTACAATGAGATGTGTGAATTATAGATGCCTATTTAAATAAGTGGATAGATGTTAGTACTTTCTAAAAAAAAAAACTTCATCATGAGTTTCTTATTTAATATTATTACATTTTGAACTTAATATTCAAGCCATTTAAAACTTTTGTATGGCCAAACATAAAGGAACAGTCAACACTGTCCAACGACACCGTGAGTTGTGCTTGAATCTCTGCAAGTCTATTAAATGCTTTGCATTTGATTTATAGTTAGAGAGATGTGAACTCTGATAGCAAAATTACAAAAAACTCTGCATATTCGCAATGAATGAGTCAGATGGCCAGCTAAACTCCTCACCTGCAAACTAATATGGGGATTCAGTCCTAGTTTCTCACTGGTTTCCACAATTTTCTGCATCTGCCATCCTGTCACATTACTGGCTCCTACATAGCGGACTTTGCCTGCACGAACTAGATCATCTAAAGTGCGGAGCGTTTCCTCGAGAGGAACAGCTTCATCCCAGATATGGGTCTGAAAATTAGTAAGGTATTATTATTTAATGAGAACCGATTCTGAATCTATCCAGACTATTTAATTTTCATTTGGGTTGGAGAGTGTAGTATGTGAGTAGCCTTGCGATTCTTAGGAAGGATTACTTCGGCTTCAAATATCTAGATAGTTTGACTAAAGGATTTTTGTTTTTATTTGTGTGGGATAGAAATTCAGATTCAAAACAAAATAACACAAAACAAACAAACAAACAAACAAAGAAACTTTTTTTAAAATTTCACCAGAATAATGATGATTCCACCTACTATTAATCAGATTATTAATTGCTAAGGGTTCTTCAATCTATGAAATACTGCGCGATAATCCCAGAAGGCTAAGCTTCTAACTTCTCCGAGCAAGAAGCCAGACACAATTGAGCAACCAAAGAAGAGCAGGATCTAATCTTTTCTATTTCCCGAAGAATTCGAATTATAACATTTTCACGGAGAAACAGATGTCTAATCCCCAAAACACGGGCTCTCCTTCAAGACAATTATGATGCACCCCATGTTTAGATAAGAGATTGGCACCCAGGACGCCCTCTTAGGGAAATCGGATTTCCGTGTTGATTCGCCAACTTTTGAATGCAGAGCACATACGCAAAGTCAATAAATAAATAAATAAATAAATAAAAGTACAATTTTATGTAAGCCATTGGCCACAAAAATGATTGGTCACGTGAAGACAAAATGCATTATATTTAAGGACAGCCGAGTGTTTGAGACAGTCCAAGCCTACAGGTTTTGGATTACCAGCAAGAGTACTGAGTCAGGGCACAATTACCAATATCAGTGTTTTTAACTGGCTGGCATATGAAATAAAACGAAGAGGATTCTGAACAGCTTTATTCATTGAACTGTTGTGGTAACAGATAAATATGGTAAATTGACAGCTTATGTTAAATAGATATGTGACGTTTTTGAAAAATCTGTTGCAGTAATATGCTAGGTGTTTAAACTAAGGAACGAAATCCTACCTCACCTGATACAAATCCACATAGTCAGTACGTAGCCTTTCCAAACTTCTGTCAATGCTATCAGTGATATGACGCCGGCTGAGACCTTCGTTGTTGATATTTTGTGAAGTGCCCATGTTTCCACGAACTTTGGTGGCAATGATAAAATTTTCTCTCGGTTGTCTGCAAATAAGTAAATAAATAAACTGGATGCAATGTCGAGTTTCCATTTAGTTACTAGCCGCAATGTTCTCCAAACCCGAACTATGATAATTGACAATGATATGAACTGGACAGAAATGTGGGGGAATTCACTCAATCATAGTCGCTTGAAAATCAAAACATCGCTTTGTTTTTACTAGCAATTTGATGGCTCTCATTTTCCCTCTGGCATGAGACTATAAAACGCGTATGTTTAAGCTTGGGACCTGGAGAGAAGGTTATTGCGAATTAATGGTCATGCCTTCCGTGGATAATGTTCACATTGTATTCTTCAAAATATTCTTTTCATATTATCAACAGTAGAGGCTGAGCTGTTCCATATCGACTAAACCCGGGTCAAAGACATAAGAATAATTTTACTTTTGCTTTGCCTACGATTGTTAACGTTTGACACATGACGATGTCTGTCACTATTCACTGCACTAACTGTACATAGAGAGAGCACAGATGCAAAATACAATCATATCTCCAATTGATAAAATGTATTGCACAGTCACTAAACTGTTAGTAATTGCACAGTTGTTTTTCATTTGAGGATCTCTGAACTCAAGCAAATGGGTTCACAGAAGAAGCCTGTGATAATTGACTGTACAATCTTACTTTTCCAGCCACTTGCCAACAATCTCCTCTGATGCCCCATAGCCGTAGAGGTTGGCCGTGTCTATGAAATTGCCTCCCCACTCTCGATAACGGTTGAGGATTTGGTGGGACAAGTCTTCATTGCACTGACCTGGCCAGCCAAACTGAAAAGAAAAAGACACGGAAGGGGTGGGGATGGGGGTTAAGAGGGAAGGTAATACTCCTTAGGATAATAATTATAATATTTTTAAAAAATCACACGTTGAAATTATGAGTACAAATCTGTTCTCCAACATAATATATTTTGACATTTAGTCATGGTAGTATAAAATGTTAGCTTGTGAAAGCTTCAGTGTGTTTGTCTGTATTGTTGAGCATGCATGAGTCTCAATATTTGAGAGACTTGAGGAAAATTGTATATAACTCACATAAATGTCTAGATATTACACATCGTCCTAAACTATCATGGATAAACTCAAGAGGCTCCATTACTGCTACAGAGGGTATTCCTTTACCCATGACATTTTTACACATAATATCACATGAACGCTGCAATGTGTTTCATAATTCTGATTATCATATTTACGACATTGTTTAACGTACATAATTCTGTTGCACAGGTGAAACAATGGAAGTAATTGGGGTAACTCATCAGCGATGAAGGACCAAAACCTGAAATATGTGCAATAGCTGAACAGACAATGTTCACAGCAGTCAGATTCATTAAGCTAGTGTGAAGAAATAACATGTCTATGAAGTAAAGATCAGTCTCTTGCGTACACTGGTACTTCTATCTTCAGCTATGTGTTCCAGATAGGCGTCCTGAGAGCTGAACTGTCAAAAACGGTTACAATAACTAGAGATAAGGTACCACTAAAATCTCTTGGGCACTTTATTTCTAAAAACCAGGATTGTTACAAACGAGCAGGTCCACAGAGTATCAGACGATATATTGGTCTTAAGAGCACTTTCTCTGAATGGTGAAACAAATTAAAAATTAAATTGAGATAGTAAGATCAAGTAGCCCTGCTACAATTACACCACAAAAAGTAGTAGAAGAGAGGGAGAAAAGGAGATATGCATGAGAAATGATGACTCGGCAATGTTCAGGAATAGACAAAGTAAACGTTTGCAAAGGTCAAGATCCTACACAGAACGGCGACATATGGAGTAGATCTATACAAAACCCGCCACGAGGTCCCCCGATGACTCCAGACGAATTTAAGGATTAAAGAAGGAAAACAACTGCTGAAAGGAGGCTTAAAAAAGCACTGACCTGTGTATGCCCGAAGGTCAAAGCTCCTAGGCACAGATTGGCCACGCGTAGTCCAGATCTACCAAGATACTGGTAGACCACCTTATTGCCGTCTGGAATTGCTGTCATCTTGTTGGTATGAAACAGAATATGTGCAGCGAAGAATACCAGTGCGTTCAATTAAACCAAATTACAGAATCAAATACTGCCAGTGGTGGGTGCTGGTTATACGGTGCTGGAAAAATTATAACTGTAGAACATGGACGTAACAGTGGCAAGGAAAGTTATATCACTGTAAGATATACATAATACTGATATTCGTTCCTTGGTCTCTTTTGTTGTTTTACATACAGCTAAGTGTTATTAAATGTACTTGTGTTTGTCCCTTTTCATAGTGCACATCAGACACCCTGTGTAAGAATAGCAAGCATACATATCTCCAAGTCTTCCCTTTGACAAAGTTTATCTTATCTACCCAGGACCAAGGACACTTAGATGAGATCTCATTTCGCTCATGCTATCGACATCAAGAGAAGTGGAATGATAAAGCCACGGCCCTACACTTTCCTTGTCACCTTACCACACAACAGGTACTATTTAATTAACTGCTCTACACCATGTAAGGTAGGATGAAAATAATATCTATGCCGCCACTTTAGCTTGTATCAGCAGAGCCCGAAGGCTATGATATTATTTCATAATAAAATCCGGATCCCTCCCCGTGCATAATATGATGGTTGCGGTTGGATGTTGCCGTAGATAGCTCACAAATAATATAGATCATCATGATCAACTTTACAGATGTTGTAACTTGTTGTCAGTAAATAATAATTATTATAATGAAACAGACACAACAGACAAACATACAGATATGCACAGAGACAAACCACACACACACACACACACACAGCCACGCACATACACCCACACACACACACACAAACACACACATACACAGACACATACAAGAGAGTCAACAATGAACATTAATTTAAACGGTAGTTTAATTGTCCTTCATTCGTGATTGATTGTTGTTTGTATTTCACATCAAATAGCAATGAGATTCTTTCATTACAGTGCTTGTCAATACATCTTGTCCGACGCCCATTTGGATGGACTGAAAGTACCAGCCTCAGCAGACCACGTCACAGTATTTCTGTCCCTGTTATCTTCAGATGTGAAGGCCATCTTGTACTACAGCCAGTTATTCCGTTTATTATAATGTATAACCCACATTATAACCACGTCTCGAGGACTACGTTTTTGTAGCCCACGCCACGTCTATATGTACAAGTTCCGTCCCATTTAAAACTGGCAAGACGACCAGCAAGAGTGACTGTGTGGCTGATGGCGCTATGATGTTTTAGTGTTTTTATTGTTACTGCCAATCTTATTGCAATTGTATGTATATGAGGTGCACTTTGCTTTTAGTTGAAGCAAATTCAATTTGAATCAAATGACACGGCAACACACACACACACACACACACACACACACACACACACACACACACACTCAAACAAAACATAAACAGCGAAAGCAAACGAAAAAAAAAGGGGGGGGGGGCAAAAATGAAAAAAAATGGAATGGAATATTGCATAACGTTACTTGTCTGATAAAATCTTATAACGTTCATCACCTGAATTTTTTTAGGAAAGACAGAAAACTCTTTCCGCCTTGTATCTCGTTATCATCATGAAGCTTTATTTTATCTTTTTAAAAAACGAGAGTTTAATGTAATTTTTCAGATTTGTTGTTTCTTTAATATATGTATTGCTTGATGTGCTACAGACTGGGCCAGAAAAATGAAAAGGGTATAATTTTGAAGATATGAGGTTTCATGAAAATAGTAATTATAAAATAATCTTTTCAAGGCAAAATGTCAATTATAAAGGCGTTCAATATACTTTGCTTAAACAGGTTTAAATTACTGCAACTTTTATTGCAAGTTTACCAACACTGTTGTGGGAGCTCAATGTGAGACACCGTCATTGTCGTCATACTCATTAACAATATATAAGCTTACAAAAATGGTAAACGCACTGATTATTTTGACCATCCTGCTGTCAGATTATACTATAGATTATATATGTATATACAAAAACACACACATATGAACATAGATATAATATATATATA
>JBCAUA010601786.1:6100-31269 GCA_038406235.1 Peronia verruculata
GGGAAGAAGCGCCCTGAAATATGGATTTTGCCCCAAAAATGCAATTTTTGCACTTTTGTTTTCTCTTAAAAGCACTGCCTTTTCTGTGTGTAAAAAAGGTATCAAAAAGTTGATAAGTCCATTCTAATGTCTTTGACCAATGGTCAATCAATGGTAGACCTGGCGTATTGTCAATCAGGATTTGGCTCCACATGGCTGTTACATGAGGCCGTAGATCATCGTGATTTGATTATATATAGGCTAAGGGTGCAAAAAGCACTTGATTATCACCTCGTCCAGCAATATCACTAGTTCTAATGCCAGGGATGGACACCGGATGACCTCTATGAGGCGAGAAAATTGCTGATTATGCAAATTATCAATGTAAGCATTCTAAAATGACTTTCCGCGTCCTATAAATAACGTAATTTCACTTTCTTTCTGCTGCTGATAGCTCAGTTCCCCACTATATGTCATAGTAAAGGTCAAAATGTTCTTGGTTTGCACTCAAAAATGATATGGGGAACACACAGAGGCCCTCTGGAACCCCAGGTGGCATTTATAATGATGGGGGGGGGGAAGCAAAATTCGATAACAGATACACCTAGAAAGCCAAAAAACGGCAACAAGAGACACAGAAGTCATGAAAAGAGGGCTAGTATGTAAAAAAAGGCTATTACGAGGCTGAAAGCCGAACACAAAACTCATGTCAATTTTTGTATGAAAAAAAAACTTTAAGGGCATTTTTCTCAAAACCCTTTTTTTTTAGTTTTTTTTTGCCATCTCCTTTTTTTGTTTCGAAATCGATTCAAACCAAATTTGGTATACATCATTGTTACTACAAAACCCCAAAATTTACCTATGCGCATTAAATTCGGTCAGTAAGTTTTAGAGAAAAATTGGTTTTTAGTTTGAAAAAATGGGGAAATTTGAATTTTCGTTATGTGGCATTTTAAAAAAATTATAGAAAATTTTGTATTGCATGAGAAGGGCTGAAAATGGCTATCCTTTTAGATATTATATCAAACAATGTATTCACCAAGTTTTATCAAGTTGTGTTGAAATTTGGCAGAGGAGATTTTAAAATCAGTCAATATAAGGACACCAAAATCCAAGATGGCCACATCGCCATGGCAACCGTATGAAAGTTGATTTTTTTTTTTTACTCTTCACCTCTAATTTGAATATGCTGAATGTGATGGAAAAGGTTAAAATAACCTATCTACAACATTAAAAAACCACATCCAGGACACCACTGTGCCCCCCCCCCCCCCCCTTCTTTAAGGAATGATTACATACATGTATTTTATCTTTTTGCGTATGAACCAAGTGCTGATTCAATTTTAATCATTGTTTGAAATGAGAGTCTAGTACCTACTACATTCAAATTGTTGCAGATTGAAGGTTCTTGTGAGGACCAAAAGCACAAAAAAATGAAGAAAAATACCAATTAAATATTTTACTTTTTTTAGCTGTGTGTCATTTATACATTTTTGTGTTTTTATTTTCTTTATGAGACTTTAAGATGTCTTTATTTTCAGTTCAGATCAGATAATTCAAAAGTAGTTTGTAAGCTTCACATCTTCATTCTTCATTGTTGCCCTATAGTTCTATTTGATCTTCACCATTGCAGATGTTAAGACTGGACTTTGACATTACAGATTATTACATTATAGATCATTTCTGTTCATTCAAACTTTTCCATTACATTATTACATCTGTTCATACTTTTGCATTACATTTTAGATCATTTCTGTCAGAAGCCTTCATCCCTCTGCAGAAAAGATAAAGTATCACCTGTGATTTGTGGGTAACGTGAAACTAACATGAGGAAATGTCTAAGTCTTCTGTATAGAATCATGACTTAGAAATGGAAAAACAATTAACTTTGAATGGAATGTGATGGAATATGTATTTGCAAAAACATTCCATTTAACTATGACTCTAAAATTATACTTTGTTTGGGATCCAGAGGGGCATTTCATTTTAGAGTTTGTTTCAGAAATTGGAGAAATGTTTGAATTATAGGCTATAGAGAAGTAATTTATGTTATTTCAGATATAAAAACTAGGTCTTCATGGTGAAATTTGACAGAAATCATTATAATAGATTTCATTTGTTGAAATCCCAAGCTCTCCTTTCTCTCTGACTGTTGCATGTTAAAATATCGGGGAGAAAACAATCTTCAGTGGAAAATTTGATATCTGCTGCCTTTTCTCAACAGTGAACATTCAGGACTTTGCCACAGACATGCTCATGAGATCTCAGAAAAGGATGGAAGACAGTGTTAGTCAACACAGACAACATGTTCAAGAGATCACCAACATACGCATCAAATCCAAACTTAAACCCATGCCATGTGTGTCAAAACCTGAGTGATGTCTATATTATTTTTTTATGCAGTATGATTGTGCGATGGCAGTATAACATACATAAATCACATTTGCTATTTTATAATGGTCACATCACTTTGTACATACCAGGTGTGACAGTTGCAAATTCATCTCACTGTGTCAGTGCTGATGACAGAATTTTAGATTATCAGATGCTAAGATAAGCAGATTATTTATTTGTCCTGAGAAGAAGTTCTATTTACAGTTGATGAAACATAGTAACTGTGTATGTTACACACATACACAGAAACACACACTTGTCACACAGCAGACTGAAATATCATGAATAGCAGCATCATAATGTGACAAACTCAAGAAATGTTGCCACTCCTTAATAGCTGTATCACTGATGGTAAAAATTAATTACTGTAACATTTTTTAATAGGTCATGAGAATAACAAGCATTACTTCTCCTGGAATATTTCACTTGACTGTAGGTAAATAGGAAGATCCTTTGGACATAAAATTTCATTATCATGTTTCAGTGTGCTGGCCTCTTGGTTATGGGCATCGATGTAGCCATGATTCTCTCTGCCAACTTTGTTCTTTGTACAGTACAGTGCAATCCACTTATAGTCAGTTTGTTTAAAATATATTCTTACTTGCAGTCAACTCCTCCTAGCAGGCTTATTTTTTAAAAATTCATATCTTTGGATTGATTATGGTCAATCTTGTGTGAGGTCAACAATTTTTTTTCGGCCCAGAGGCGATGACATTTACCAGACTCGATTGTATTTATTCTCCACCTGTCTTTGCTCACATATATTTCATACTAGGTTGTAAAACAAAAAGCTATAACAGTCTATGTTGTCTATCCAGACAAAATGTAACCATTTTACTGTTTTGCCAATTTTGCTGTCCTGTGCTAAGCAATACAGTCAGTTTCCCTTGCTCCACACTGTTAACCTTGCACTCAGTCCCTTCCTCCCTCTGTTTCATCCCACCCATTGTGCTCCACCAACTGGCTTTCATCCTCTACTTTCCTACAGCTAATCAGAAGCATCAGTTGTTACTCAGTGTTACTAATTATTATGTGAACAAGCAGATTTACACCTGATTTGGGCTCTCATTGCCAGGTCATCTGTCACTCATCAACTTATGGTGTCTATTAGTACATTCTGCTTATAGATGAAAAACATTGGTCAGTATATTGGAACATTGAAGCAGAGAGGAAAGGAAATGTCAATAGTGGGCTGACTGTTAATGTAGCATGTACATTTTTCATTACATGAGAGCCTACTTTTTGGACAGTGAAGTGGTTTAACAAAGGATTATCAGTTTCAGAGCAACTGAACCCAGAGCTGGATTTTATTTGTAAGCTCATGATATGTTGAATTGATAACCCTTAATCAGCCAGGATGAGATTTTGAAATTTTGTTATGTCACAGATTTGGCTGTGGAAGTCTTCAAGACAATACAAATTCTCACCAGTATCATGATTGGTCAGTTTTTCACAACTGACAAAAGGTCACAGATTATAGGTTGCCGGGAAAATAGTAGAGAATGAATGAATAGAGAAAGAGTTAATCTACAGAACTGTTTATAATAATTGCGGGTGAATGAAAAAACAGAATGCCAATTGTGAAGTATCAAATTAAAAAATCAGTATGCCTTGCATCAAGTTGGAAACTTTGAGACTGGTTATGTTATTTATTAAATATGTTTTTGAATATGCTGTACACAGAAAAAAAAATGTTAATATGTAAATATGTTTATATTTCCTTCAGGGCTGAAGGAATTTAATTCATGTACGTGTATAAAAGATGGGAAAAAGTCTGTCCCTTTTCTCCAATTTATTATTGATCTTTGAAGGTCCATGCATATACTAGAAATTTGTCTCTTTTTTTAGTCACTTTCTCTTTCAGAAATACTTACATCAAGTCAATGACAAAAAAGAGAAAGTGTCTAGGTCTCATAAGTCATGCAAAAGAGGCTTTGTTTTATAAGTTAAAAAAAAAAAAATCACCTCCAAGAAATTTCAAAGAGTAAAAGCACCATACAGCTAATAATCCAGGCATACTGAGAAGAATAGGACAAGATTTTATGGTATATTACATGCATCTGTATAAAAAATAAATTTGGTAATGGTAGTGACAGAATCTCCCCAGCATAACTTTTGGTCTACATAACTGGAGAACTTTAGTGTAAAATGTCCTACTTGCAGAGCACTATGGATTGTTACATTTACATCACTGATTTGTCTCGAAAGTTATTCAGAGATTACTTTTTCTCTTTGCTATTGAGAGTGGAAGTTTTTTACTAGCGGTATTAGGAACTTTGGATTCACGGGTTAGGTTATGAATATTTGTAGACTACCGGTAATCTATGTGATAACAGATTTTATATGGAATGATCAAACAGTTAAATTTATAACTGCCAATCCTTTGACATAGATACACTGCTGTCCTTGCTCTTTCAAAACCAATGACTTATTGTCATTGTATAATAGCAGAATTGTTACCGCACTTTCTCTCGTCCCTGAGAAGATAGTCAGTGGAGAGTTGTAGATTCACAAAGTTTATTTAGATTTCATAAGTTCTACATGTCAGGAACTTAGCAGTTATAAGGTTGAATTTAATCATGTTTGATTTTCAAACAGTTAGAATTGACTCCAGAAGTGTACATCAAATATTATGTTGTTTTCTCATCCACCACAGTGATATATATTCCATCTGACACTAAATTTTAATAATCTGTGTGTAATGCTGCCCTCTGATTTGTTTCCCTCTGCTGCCACTAAGTGATACTACACAGCTAGTTTTTATCCGATCAGTTCATTTCTCACATGTAAGTGGGTATTAATATTATGACAAAATACAGTATCAGTATAGTCCATACTGAAATTAATCTATTTACTGTTTTTGTTCACTGTTTTAACATGAAATAAATGTTTCATAAGCATTTTATAAAAACAGTGGTGTTTACAACTTTTCTACTTCTTTATATTTCCCCCTATGGGGGCTCAGGGTGGGCCTATATAAGTAGGCTCTTTGCTATCACCGGCAGGAATTAAAAGTTCATCATCGGTGGTATGTTTTCCATCCATGAAATACCATCCTGGACGTTCCAGAGGTGACATTTTTTCTTTTGCTCCTTGCTCCTGTCGTCTGTCCTGCTCTCTTTCCTCTCTTCTTCTTGACATGTAAACTTATCTTACTATGTTTGGCACAATACAACCGTTCTGATGTGCCAAAGAAACCCCAAGACAAATAAACTTCTTTATTTTATAAGTGTCCCTACATTGTTTTTCAATTGTGATCTAACCTTTATAGTTTGATCCAGTATAAGACCCAGTTTTATATCTTTCTTCACTCTTAAGAGCAGAAACAATCTTCTCTTTCTTCCTTATCTATTAGAATAATTGCTAGGAACACTCCTTTGCTCAAGCACTCAAACTGGTAACCAAAAAATTATTCTTTCCAAATCCTATTGTCAATACACCTGACATTTTTAATCCAAAACAAATACATGTAGATTCATTTCAAGTGCTCCAAATTGTTAGGAGCCATCATATTCCTGCACTAATTCAGTTTATCAAATGGTCTGAATTTTTTTTTTTTACCTTAACAATGCAACAATTTAATATGACATCCTTCAAAAGACAAAGATAATAAGTAAATTTTAAAACTGATGGTCCTATAATTCAGTGCTAAGTACAATCGTGGCACAAATGGGGACATGACGTGAAAAGTAGCCATGAGTGCAAAAATTTCTGATACTGTATGAAGTACTGCTTATCATTCAAATCTTTAGTATTTAAACTGATCTCAAATGGCAATGTGATTCGCCTAGTGTGGTACAATGTAGTTGCAGTGGTCGTGCTTGTCATGACAGCAAATCCAGAGTGAAGCCCCTCCAGTGGTTAAATGACATACTTGTCACCTTCCGGCAACCCCTGCATCCTGGTTCGTCCCCAGTCGTCTTGATCTTGTCTTGCCACTGGATCCGGAATATCAGAGTGAGAGAGTGAGGCTGATCCAGCGCAAGTCTCCTTCACTTAAATCCAAGTCACGTGCAAGTCATGGCATCGCCATCTTGTCAACCTACAAGTCCTGTGGCGATGGGAGAGTGGCGAAGAAGTAGGTGAGGATACAATGGAAGCTGTAGTCGCGAACCTGCACACAGACGGCTCAGGACATGTGATCGCTCTTCACTAGACCGAGGCAGCAGTGGAGTCTGGCAGCCTCCTGAGTGACCGAGCAGCCCTTTTTAGGATCACTCTGCAAGAGGCTAGAAAAGGGTGCCCCTAACATAACCTGCCTCACCTCACCCTGGCCAGCATACCGCGCATACACCCTGGCCAGCATATGTATATCAAAACAACCCATGTACCAAAACTCCCAAACATTCTCGAGGGTCTTAGCGACCGACATTATGAAGATGCAGCTATCACTGGGACATAAGACCACCGCCACACTGATCACCACCTATGGCCCAACCATGATAAACCCTGATGAGGTCAAAGATAAGTTTTATGAAGAGCTCGATCGCCTTATCCACAGTCAGGGAAGCTCAATGTCTTAGGGGATTCCAACGCCCGTATCGGCACTGACCACCAAGCCTGACACAACATCACTGAAAAACATGGAGTAGGCAAGTGCAACACTAATAGACTCCTTCTGCTCAAAACGTACGCCACGTACGACCAGACCATCACCACCGCCATTTTCCGCCTGCCAACCCGCAACAGGACATCATGGATGCATCCTCGCTCTCGGCACTGGCATCTTTGACTATGTCATCACCTGGACCAGGGACAGGCGGGACGTGCATCTGACCAAAGCTATGTGTGGTGCCGACTGCTGGACGGACCACCGCGTGATCATCTCCAGACTAAATTTTGTCATCCTGCCCGATAGGAGGCCACAGGGGCAGAAAGCATTAAAAAAAAAAAAAAACTCAATGTCACCAAACTGAAATGCTCCCAGACAACTAAAGAACTGCAGCTTAATCTGGAAACAAACTTGAGAACCTCAGGCCTGATCACAAGACCGTAGAGGAGAACTGAGCTTCATTCAGGGATGCAGTTCACTCTTCTGCCCTGGAGGCTCTTGGCCCAGCTGCCAGACACCACCAGGAGTTTGATGAGAATGACACTGAGACCCTTACCCTCTAGGAAGAAAAACACCACTTGCTTGGGGCCCACAAAAAATGACCCCCATTGTGCGGCAAAGAAAACTGCCTTCACCAACAAGCGCAGAGAAGTCAGTCCAAACTTCGCTCCATGCAGGACTCCTGGCTCAGTGCCAAGACCGATAAAATTAAAGGCTACGCTGACAAACACGACACCAAGAGGTTCTACGATATACTGAAAGCAATCTACGGACCTCAGCCATCAGGATCATCTCCCCTACTCAGCGCTGATGGCTCAATCCTGCTCAAAGACAGGAAGCAGATCCTTGAGAGATAGGCTGAACACTTTAATAGCGTGCTAAACCGCTCCCCTGTGAACAACGATGCAGCTATCGCAGGCCTCCCACAACTGGCAACCAACCAAGAGCTTGACACTCCGACATCGCAAGGAGAGGTCGACAAAGCGATCAAATATACGACCAGCGGGAAAGCTCCTGGCCCTGACGCCATCCCTGTAGAGGTGTACAAGACAGGCTACAAAACCATCTGCAACGAGCTGACAAGCCTATTTCAGACCATGTGGAACAAGGAGCTTCTGCCACAAGAAATCAGGGATGCCACAATCGTCCACATCTATAAGGGAAACCGCCAGTCTTGCGACAACTACAGAGGAATATTTCTCCTTTCCACAGCCTGCAAGATCCTGGTGCCCTGGAGCAAGGTCACCTCCTAGAAAGCCCGTGCGGCTTCTGCTCAGGTCGAGGTACTACAGACATGATATTTCCCACCCGCTAGCTCAGGAAAAAGTGCATAGCGCAACTCTGTGACCTCTACATGACCTTCATTGACCTGATCAAGGCCCTTGACACAGTCAGTCAGGACAGACTCTGGAAAATCATGGAAAAGTTCGGCTGCCCAAGCACATTCATCGCAATAGTCCATCAATTCCATGATGGTATGATGGCCGGAGTCTTGGACGACCGTGAACCTTCCGACGCTTTCCCAGTGACCAACGGAGTCAAACAGGGTTGTGTCCTGGCCCCGTAGCTGTTCAGTATGATGTTCTCAGCTATGCTGACAGACGCCTTCAGAGCCTGCGATCCCTGCATCAAGATCAGGTTCAGGACTGATGGAGGCCTGTTCAACCCGTCGAGACTGCAAGCCGTCATGAGGGTGAAGGAGACCATTCTCGGAAACTTTCTCTTCGATGATGACTGTGCCTTCAACACCAGTATTGAGCATGAAATGCAGACGGAGATGGACAGCTTTTTTGCAGCCTGCAACAACTTCGCCTCTCCATCAGCACCAAGAAGACTGAGGTGATGTTCCAGCCTGCTCCAGGCAACCAATGCTATGAACCTCAGATCTCAGTGAACGGCATGAACGGTCAGACTCTCCAGGCGGTAGAGGCTTTTACCTACTTGGGCAGCACCCTCTCCTGCAATGCCAATATCGACTCAGAGATCAGTGTAGAATCTCAAAAGGAAGCAGTGCCTTCGGGAGACTGAGGATGAAAGTGTGAGAAAGAGGAGGGATCAGCCTCCAGACAAAACTGAAAGTGTACAGGATTGTAGACTACCCTACTCTACAGTTGTGAAAGCTTGGAGCACCTATAGAGGGCACGAAAAACGTTCATCACTTCCAACTCAGATGCCTTAGAAACCTACTCCACATCCGTTGGCAGGGCAAAGTCCCTGGCACAGAGGCCCTGAAGCAGACATACCTCCCCAGAATCACCACCACCATGGGCAAGGCACGACTGAGAGGGGCAGGCCATGTCTCCTATATGTCTGACGACCGCATCCCAAAGCAGCTCCTCTACGAGAACTACACCAAGGCAAACGTCAGTCGGAGGGCAAAAAAACCGTCTCAACGAGTTTGAAGGTCTCCCTCAAGGACGTCAACATCAGTACAGAATCCTGGGAGATACTGGCCTCTGATAGACCCTCTTAGCACCATCTCATCACCAAAGGTGCCACCACAGCAGAAGAGCCCAGGTCCTCTCAAGCAGAGAAGAAACGGACAGCACGCAAGGCCAGAGCCACCAACACCAATAGAACGGCCCCTACCCACTTCTGTCCTACCTATGGGAGGAGCTTCCTCGCCCGGATTTGCCTCACCAGTCTCCTCCGGACCCACCGAGTCAGTTCAGCTCCTAACTAACTTGCTGTCGTGGTCATCTTCGACAACGAAAGAGGAACAACATCATTTTCCTGGTTGTATCTTGCATATAGTATGAATGATTCACCAATGTTTGCTAGCAGTGGGCACTGTTTAACAGATGGGCACTTTTTACAGTATTGTTAAATTTCTCACTAGACTTAGGTTCCTGATATATGTGTTGCATGGGCATAACCTGTTTACACATTTGATTATTCTACAGCAGTTCATCATTTTTACATTGAAATTTTTATTCAAAGAAACAAAGATATGCAAACTTCACAATCCCTGTAAATGAACATAGCATGCACTTGTGACAATATTAGAGTATGGGCTAAATGAAGGCCTAACTTTCATTCAACTAGATATGGTCATCAATCCAATGGAGACGTCTGACGAAGAAAGATGATAAGACACTCAAGACATCCCAAATAATATTGCTTTTATTATAATAGGAAATCCTCTATACAACTCTTTCTAGTGGGTCTAAGGCAGTCTGACTTTTGTAACTTCCATGCCATGCAGATATTATGTTAAGGACTCCCAAGGGGAAAGAGTTGTGATATCTCGACATCTATATTTCTCAAACCTTATGACACTGATAGCAATATGCAATAATCAAGCAAGTATATTTACATGTAAAGAAAAGCTGACTATCATGATGTAATACCATTCTAAAATACAGCAGATTGTTCCTTTGTTTGGAATTCAGATCAGCTAACCTAGGGGAACCTATAGGGGAAGGAGACGCGGCAGATCCTGATTAACATAATAAAGTTGGAGGGCAATGGAGGGTCTTAAATTGAACGCAGAGTGAAAGGATCAAAGGAATTTGCGGCTCTGAGAGAACGGTACTATGCACAGACTTCAAATACATGTACATTTTTTGGGGGGGAGGGGGGTGGGGGTGGGGGGGGGGGGTTGTGCATGGATCACATGGAAAAATTCAGGACGCCGTGTTTTGTAATAGCTGGGAAAATCCAACTGAACTGTGGCCATGCATCGAGGACCGAAACAGGCCCACATGTAGCTCTATAGGGCAGACTTTCCAGAGTGTAGGTAGAATATCATGAGATCTGAAAACTTTGAAGATGTACAAAATGTTATTCAACAATGTCAACCAGAACAGCATTTCCGCACACTGTTGTCCTCGTCATAAGCATTGTGAGACATTTTTTTTTTTTTTTAATCTGCTTCCTTCTTGTACTATTTCAGATATTTTTGCTTGTAAGTAAGCGTGGATGTATCTCAGAGTCAAATACATGTCTATAATTGTTTCTTATCAATTGTGAATGTAGTTTATGTTTTCTATCTTACTTTAATAAAATTGTTTTCAAAATTATCCCAATGCATTGAATTTTCTTTGGTTGAGAAAGGGGACTTGCACCGTACGAGGAGTTTCCAGATAGTTAGACTGTCTAGCTAGGCAAGAAAAACAACTAAGGATTCTCTGAAGACTAGTGTGAACTCAAAGATTTAAATGAAATGTTAACACGAAAAAACAAACGAACAAAAACACGTAGCCCACATACAACCTGTTAATTTAATTTTTGTTTTGTTGTTTTTATTTATTTATTTATTTATTATATATTTATTTATTTTGTCGTTGTTGTTGAAAATCTCGTCCATCCACAAACAATGGCATATATACCATCACCGCCATCACAAATTTCATTACCGTCTTAAGTTATGGATCTGAAAGGCATCAGCACAATACAGCTGTAGTCTCGAAAGCCAATTTTAGTAGGCCCTCTTTTGTAGGCCTACGTATTGCTCATAACACATGTATTATTATATTTCGTGACAATACTTTCCATATTGGATACTGTGATCTAAAGCAGAGGCATGATTTTAAATGAAGAATCAATAACTATTGCTTCAAGAAACAAATGAGGGGCCCTTCATTCAGAGTAAGAGGCATTGTTAGTAAGAGAGATTAAAATTGTATTATAATTATTGCCGCCAAAACCACCCAGCACATACTTTAGAATTGTGAGACCATTTTATATGCCAATTTGTAATTTAACTTTTTCTTGTATGTTTGACCTGAGGTAACGGATGAGTGATTTCTCAGCCCGGTTAGGCATAAGTAGGCCTAAGCAAAATGCCATCGTTTTAGCTCTTTTTCTAAGGAAATGAAAAACGATGTAGGCTGATATTTTTTCAGACGTTTTTAGCGGAATATTCAATTATGCTGGCTTTAACATGAATGAAATGTGAAATGGCAAAAACGCTGGCTCTGTATTTGGATTATTTATGCCGACGAAACATGTTCTGCTGGAAGAACTGCAGTATGACTTCGCCAACGAAGGTGGTGTTGTTGGGATGTGGATCTTATAATCCGGTGACTAATATGCATCTCCGAATGTTTGGTAAGTGTTTATATTAAAAATAAATCTTCGTCCAAAGTTTCTTCCATCTAATCACAGCATAAATAGACCGCTGCCATTTGACATCTCAAGAGACTTTATTAACGAAAACTGAAAGTGAAAGTAAAAGATGATAATATGCATAGGCCTATTCCGTTGGTGTGATATGCTTTGAATCAGGAAATATTCTCTTTTGCATTTAACTTTTACTAATTAGATCTACGATTTGGGGGAGGATACGGGGGGGGGGGGGGATTCTGGTATTCACAAGCAGTCTTTGGTAAGCTGTCTCTTGGTTTGATCCACGACCGACACTACTTAGTAGATCCTCTAGATCTAGATTCTAGATCTAGATCTAGTTCTAGAAGTCAAAATCCATAGCAGGCGTGAGAAAGTTTTTAAGTAAGTGCTCACTAAAGTATAAATAAATTTGCCTAACAGTCTTCCAGGTTGAATTTGTCTTGTTTTCCCATTATGGCGTGCTTCAAGTTGGTGTCATAAAATTTGGGTAGGTTGCAAGGGAATTCCTGCAGAACTGCCATATTTGAATATATATATAAGGAAGATGCTATTTTCACCATACGATGATAATAGTTGGGTAGGCTGTTTTCACTGTACGAACACCAAATAATACTACAGAACAACCCCGCTGGCTTAACCTGCTGGGACCCTCGACCAGTGCAAGTCCACCCTAATGCTAACATGTAGGTTCAATGAGCAGATGACGGTCCTCCCTAACGCTAACATGTATGAGACCCTCGATCAGTGCAAGTCCACCCTAACGCTAACATGTATGTTCGATGAACGGGTGACTGTCCTCCCTAACGCCCCGTACGGTGAAAATAGTTAATCCGCTTAAATAATTGTTATGGCTCTGTGAAAATGCTGTGAGTTTGCTTATCTGTAAGGTTACTTACATTTAGATTTAGATCAAGATCTAGAATCAGGTCTGACTCCATAAAAACCCAAGCATCAGTTTTGTTACTATCTATCACGGGAAATCCTATTGACTGATCTGTGTTGTATTCAGAATGCCTTCAGAGACTGAAGTGACAGTCAGTCATCTAAATGCACTAATATTTAAATTAATCTTTTTGATATTTTTTTATGTGGTAGCAAGTTGCCTTCTGAATTTAAATAACTTATATATATATATTATTTTCAAGCATCGAGATTCAAAGTTTAAGTCTGTGATATTGTAATCAATATCAAGTGTATACTATGTGCTGCGAAATCCACGCTTCTATTTTGGACTACTCAATCTAAATCTCGCAAAACACCGCAGAGCACAGACAGCTAGACCTAGCACACTTCAGTCTCGAAAAAAAATCTCGCGAGATTAGAAGGGGATTCCTTATGTGTGGGAAAAATGGCGGCACGGATTTCACAGCACATACGATAAAGCAAGACTATGATGACAGAGTACATCATCACACTTCTCATTAACAAGATAAAAGCCAATTTTGTTCAGATCTGTGTTTGTTTTGGGGATTTTCATATTAGTGACTGCACTGCGGTAATCTGAACATTTTGATAACAGCATTGTGTTTTTAAATTCTGTGGCTATGACAAAGGACATCATACTTTTCATGGACAAGATAAAAGCCTGTTTTGTGCAGATCTGTTTTTGTTTTGGAGAATTTAGTGTTGGTGACTGCACTGTGGTAATCAGAACATTTTGATAATAGCATTACGTTTTTAAATTCAAGCTGCAAAGAAATCAGTCTAAATCATAGACCTAGCAAATAAAATAAAAATAGAAAAGTGACACGCTGCATCTTCATAATTTGTAGAAAGCCTTTGTCATAAAGTTGTGGGCTTAGCCTATTAGATATTGGCTGCAAAAGTTCTGAACACTTGAAGCATAATAATAATGCCAGTGTTTGAAATTATAAACACAGAGAGGCAGTTCAGAACAGTAATCTTGGGATGAGTCAACAGATGACAGATTTATTATGCGTCCAGTGTTGAAGAGAAGCTTAGAGTACTTTGTCAGACTTATGGGCATTATGTGGACAGCAGAATGCGCTGTACATTAGTTTGTCCTTTTATTTGTTTTCTTTTTAGATTAACTAGATCTGTATTTTAGTGGAATTTTAAGTGATATATATAGTCTTCAAGATAATACCAGTCATCGAATATTGATATCGATCTTTTGAATTCCCTGATGCCTACCTTTCATTCTTACTTAAAATATCTCTTCCGATTAGCAGATTTGACTTGTTGGTGCACAGTTTTCTTTTAGGAATTAGGTTGCTTACATCAGAAATTTGAATTGATCATTTTGTGCATATTTACCTAACAACTGAGTCTCAAGGTATAATTTTCTATATAAACCAGATCTAGCTCCAAAACTCAGTACCTAGATTCAGTACCTGAAATTCAGATACATATAGTTCCCTAGTATCAGCATCTGAGTTTCAGATGCAGATTTCCATACAGTCAACCAACACCTGAGTTTTGGGTGGGGAACTCTGTCTCCTTCCTGTATGCATTCTCTGACCATCCCAGTGTTTCTTGATCAAATTTCTGATCCCAGTTTAATATAAATATTTATATTTGAGGTAAATTGCAATGTTATTCATAATCATAGCTGCATTGGCTATAGGTTAGACAGAGTTATTATTGTAAGTAAAAAATTCATAGTAGTTTCATAAACTTTTCTTCATAATGACTGGGTTTTCATTTGTTTTTTCTAGAAATTGCACGAGATGCCCTTAACAAGACGGGCAGGTTTCAAGTGATCTCAGGAGTAATGTCACCAGTCAGTGATGGCTACAAAAAGAAGGTAAGGAAAATCAGATTAATTGAATCTTTCCCTTGAACCACGGCATGTAGCTATAACAGATTTATGGACTGACCTACTCCCAGTGTCCATCTCTCTTAACTCTTTGAATCCTGATTACCACTGCCTGAAAAAAAAAAAAAAAAACTGTCCTGGCTTTATGTGCTGAGAACAGACGTTTCTTGTTCAATTCCCACAAGCCTCAAATGCGATTATTGGCACAGACATTTGTAATCACCATAGTTTTTAAATGTCCTTGCCGGCGACCTATTGGATCTATTTGTAAATGTAGTGGATGCATAGGACTGGAAAAAGCGTGTCATTCTGTCTACCTGACTGTGGGAATTTGACATCGGAAAATCTGCCCAGTGTAGCGGGCTGTAGAGTTCAACGGTTTAGGTTCCAATAGTTATATGAGCATTATTTATAGAAAGAATTTTTCCTGTGCCTAAATTAGATAGGCCATGGAATTTGAAATAAAAGCCCATGGGAGAATATAATCCTTTCAATTGTTTTAGAAACAAATTTGTTTTGGGTTATTATTATTAGAAGTAATGGGGTAATAAGTGGGCGTACCAAATGAATGTAATTTTTATACTTCTGTTATACATGTACATAGTGTGAATATATTGAAATTTCCTTGTATATTAAAAATATAGGGTAGCTGAGATTTGAAAACAAGGCTTTAACTGTATTTGTAATGACAAGACAGAAGTTGACTTTAGAAACACTACATGGAAAGGCAGGGATCATAAATTGACTGTGAGAAATCCACAGGAAGCATTGTAAACAAGAGCTGCTCTATGAAATGTTATGTGGAATTGATGATCTTGATTGCAAGATTAAATCTTTTTGGAAAAACACACTGATAGTGGGCATGGAAATTTATAATATGGTCCCAAAATTACTATTGCACTTGAACTTAAAGTGTATTTTAAAAAATTTTTTTTTTTAAATTAATAATTATCTGGCCTGAGCTTAGGAATTATCATAGAAGATTAATTGCATAGAGATGTATGCGTAGATGTGTTGAATAACATTTAGTGCAAAAAAATGAACAATTTCACAGCAATCTAAAGGTCTGCTAATTTAGAAAACAGTTTGGCTTGGGAGAAAGTAAGCCTTTTATTGTTTTTTTAGTGACCTATTGTCATGAATTCTTCATGCAGGAGCTTGTATCTGCGAAACACAGATGTGAAATGTTGAAATCAGCCCTGAAAACTTCAGATTGGATCAAGTAAGTCAGTTTACATTTTCTATCACAGTTATATGTCACTCTCATTCCACAACATTGGCCAAGGTCAGTGTAAGTTGTTTTGAGAAAATGGACAAAAAAGGTTTTGCACATTGAATCAAAATTATACTTTGGACAGAATTAGGTTTTCACTTAAAAAGCAGCGTCGAATTTAAATAATACGACAAAATACGCTAAATTGGGCTGCTCTGACTAGCATGATAACTCATAATCTCTCAAAAAGTAACTCGGGTGGTCTTTGAATTAATTTTTGACATTAGACTGATGACTGTGGAACATTTCATGTATCCCTCTTAAACCATACAAAGGACCATTCAAGAATAGTATAATGCTTGTTTTCTGCAGCTGAGTTAGCATAAAGATATTTGAAAGTGATTTTTGGAACAAGGCTGAGAATACAGATATATATGTATGAACTTATCAAATATACTGGAAACCTGGCTGAGATTTTAAGTATGCACAATTCAGTGAACACTGTATCACAGTTGTACTTTCCTAGTTTGTCCTTGTAGCTTGTCTTAAGACTTTGCATCTTGTATAATATTAGAATTTGAATGCTAAAAATATTCACAAGACTAACCTTTGGAAAGCTGTTTCATAGGGTGATTGAAATAAAACTTGGTTTGTTCAATCTTTGAGGTGCCACAGTAAGATATAACAGCTAGTGTCAGACAACTTGATAGTACCTTGCAATATGATTTGTGTTGTATTATTGTTCTGTTAAGCAGGAAGAATCACAAGGATGACAAAAAAAACAAAAAAAACAATGTATCTGCAGTGCCGTTCCTATTACTTGTATTACATAACTGTATTGTGTTACTGATTTGATTATATTGAATCACAGTTTAAAAAAAAAGAAGAAGAAAACTATCTCAACATGTTTTTCATTTGGAATGAATATTGTCTCAACAATTTCAATATTTGAAGTTGATTAATTTATCAAGCTGGAATTGTTCATAGCTTTTTGTTTGCTGTTTTCTTTCATGATTTCTTAAATTCTTTGGAAAAAAAAAAATGTGAGACTGAAATTTATGTGGAAATTTATAGTCCCAATCTTGAGACCTTTCCATCCTGCTATAAAAGTTTCAAATTGAAATTGAGTTACTGTTTTGAAATGTATGAGAATTCTGTGACAAACATATTAAGTTTAAAAAACAAGTGGAACCTCAGAAAAAGAAGAAAAAAATTAAGAGGCAAGTTAAAAGGCATGATCAGTCACACTGAAAACAACAACAACAACAAAAAAAACAAACAAACAAAAATGATGCTGTCATATATTATAGAACAACCTTTAAAAAATGACCCCTGAATGGCTGTAATTTTCACATGTTCAGGCTAAACTGTGTGTCAAGATAAAGCATAAGCATAGGTGTAAAATGTCAGCTGCCATGGTGTTGTGGATTGATTTTTTAAGCAGTATGACTTATTTTTGCATGGAAAGTGTGTATTATTCATTCTGTCCAAAAAACAACAAAAAAAAAAAAAACAAAACAAAAAAACAATGCCGGTTCTAGAAAATGGGGCCTTTGCTGGGTATTGGCTTTTGTAAAACACTGACAACCAGCAGCAGCCCCAGATCTTGTGCAACTTATAGCCATTAATGCACCTGAATAGTTAATGAATGACATTTGTTAGAAGTAGCAATGTCTGATCCGCCCACGACCTCATGTAGAGATTCGTGGGATGGGAGTTGTGGATTGGATCGTTGATTTAATAGTGGCATCCTAGGCTATATTGATTTTCTGTCATGGCTACATCTTCGAAAGAAAAGAGACAGGGAAGAGGAAGAGATAAGATTAAATTTGAGAGAGATAGGTGGATGGATAAATAGGTAAGTAGGCGGGTGGATGGATGGATGAATTAATGGGTATATGGATTGATAGGTGGGTAGATGGATGGGTGGACGGACGGATGGATAATTAGATGGACATTTTGGCAGATTGATTCTTGGAAGACTAGTCTGTTTCTGGAGTAGAGATTCTAAAGTGTCTTATTAATGTCGTGATTGAATTCGTAATTTAATTAGATCTAGTACCAGTATAAGTCTGGGAGCGTGGGTTAAAGTTTTGTATGTGTTTTTTTTTTTTTGCCATTTTGTATAATGTGATTGGACTATGATTTTGGGTCTGCGTTTATGCCACCGTGCTTTTTTAAGCGACCTGAATGAAAGAATGCGTCATAGTATTGGCCATCCATTTGACATATATGTATCATTATATTTTTTCTACTTGTTAATACAATTACATAGGATGCTATCAAAGTCTTTTATCAAGTTGAGCTCTAACAAGCATTCTCCAAACATATTGAGGCTTCCATACTACAAGATGTTTTTCAACGCGTCAGTACACACTTTATTGACCGATAAAGTGGACCGCATACAGGCGTAGTTCCTTAGTTCTGGTCAGCAGCGGGTATTCAGTCGTTAGTTGTCCCCTGGATGATAGACCAGCATCCACTCATCACGCTCTTCATCAGATGGGATTTGCAAGCATGGCTACCGTTTCTGTATAAGATTGGTTTTCCATAGAGGAAATGGCAAGACTACCGAAGGGACGTTCTGTCATTGGATTGAAATACGTTTGGGGTGGAAAAGAAGATGATACATCTCACTAATTACAGATTAACGAATTATCAGGTACAAAATCATTTAGTTCGACGTATTTATGGTAAGCAGCAGAAAAAAAAAAAGGGGGGGGATCATTTTTGTTACTTTAGGATATGGACAATACGACGGTCTTCTTTGTAAAACAGATTGGAACCCTCATCTTTGCAAAACAGATTGAAACCCTCAAGCCCTCCCCCTCCCCCCATTCCCACACCTTTCTCTTCATGAAATCTCAATCTGTATTAAAATTTAGTCTATAGTCATGGAACGGGTTTTGATGGACGCCTATCTTGACACAGACCGATGGACTCTGTTTGATTACGCCTTTTAATCCTCCTTTCCCATATCGTTTTGGAATTTTAATGCCAGACTGTTCTCTCTATCATGAGGGTGGTAACTGATTCTCTTGGTCCTGAGACAGAGCCGTGGAGAAACTCCTTCATGTGCGTGGAAATTGTACTTAATTGTAATTGGGCAGTTGTTTTATATATACGTCGTTCAACCTCCTGGTGGAGTTGTATCTGGCTGTGCGTATTCTTGTTTGTGTTTAAACTTGTTTGAGGTCTTTTCAGCCTAATTTCCACCACGCTTCATTCTAAGGGCTGTAATGATGTCAGCGGTGCTAGTAAATTTATTGGTTGAATTAATTTTGCTCGAAAAATGTCCCATTGAATTTCCAAATCGGTCACATGTTCGAAGAAAATTTGCTCATACATGAGTTTGTTTACATGGTATGGGTATCTCTAATTTTTTAATGCTCATTCATCGGCCAGGGGCTGCCTGCCGTGTGCAGAGCGTGTGCAGACATCAGTGTGAAAGTGAAAATCTCTTGATCATGTATCTGTCACGAAATACCTCTTGGACTTAATAAATATTATACGATGTTGAGCTTATTGGTTTACGATATTAGAGGCCAGCGTAAATATAAGGATGTTATTCTGTCGTGGGCTAGTGGTTAGGCCGTCGACTCGGGATCTGAAGTTCCGGGTTCGAATCCTGGCTGGTCCCGACATTTTGTCCATTGGAAAAGCAATTTACACACATTTCCTGACTCCACCCAGGTTTGAATGGGGACCTGACTATAGACAGTGATTGATATTGTTAGATTAATAAGGATTTGAGCGCCTAACAGGCAGCCGCCTGGTATGCTTCCCAGGAAGCTTAGAACGTTTGTGAGTATCTTCTTTCGGTCTGTCGGGGTAATAATAGATTGTAAAGCGCTTAGAGCCTGTTATTACGGGGATAGGCGCTATATAAATACTCTCTATTATTATTATTATTATTATTATTCTAATGATTTCTCCTAAGAAGATATTTTGTAGTCGGGCTTCTTTACATGGAGAATCAGGATGTCAATTAGCACTCGTATATCTTTAGGCCGGAGACCATGCCATTTATGTATACATGTATATATGAAAAAAAAGGGGGGAGGGGACATCCCTGTTGTACATGGCATTGGACATGTAAGAACCCGTTCACCAGAACCTGGAACCAGATATTCTGAGCACTGACTTGAATGCCGCACAGCTGGAGTTGATAGCTCTTTTTGCCGCACCCTAGGCGTACATACACATTTCTTTCATTTATGTCAAGTGCCAGACTCAATAAACAGGAAACCACACAATGGCAAATCAATCCACGGAGCATCTAGTATTGACATTAACATCTTCTGTGGATGAATTATTCATCAGGAGAAACGTGGCCTAGTCATATAAAGCACCCAATTGAATGCTAAATGACCAGCGTCCGTGGTGGCGTACTGCGCGCGGCCATACCTCAGGTGAATATTTCGCCTCACCTGTCTAACAACCAGTTATTGATGTGGATGCCAAGCCCAGGCCTGTTTCATTCATCCGGTATGAGCAAAATAATAGTACATATTAATACACTGTAACTAAAAGCAGCTAGACTTAACATTGATGCACGACTCCACGAGTAAACCGTTCTTAAGTATGTCTCTGTAACACTGTGAAATCATTGTTACAGTTTGTGTCTTAAATGATATGTAACAGCTTTTGAAATTGACAACAATAATTCAGCGGTTACAACCATCGTCAAACAGTGTAGTTTAGGATTCAAAATATCGTGTCAAACAAAGGTCGATAAAGATAGCATAAATGTGTTTCAGACTGGTGTAGTGTCTCACAGTATTCCTCCTCCTTCTCCTCCCCCCCCCCCCCATCAAAGCTGTCTTATAAAAGCGTTTTAAATTAGTGTAAAGTCGCATAGGATCCCCCCCCCCCCCTCAACCGCAACCCCAAGAAAATTTGTTTTAGTATTTGTCTAATAATGGCAAAGAATGCAGACGTTCAGGTAGTTTGTGTCTACCTAAAAACAGTCTGTGGTTATATCTCCAATCAGAGCATCTCCCGGCGCACTAAGTCTTGGCAAATGTGACCTCCATTGCTTCGACTCATTATCTGGATCGACTTTAGTAATGAGGTTTTCATATAGAACTTTCTACAGATGTTGGACACTACTCTGCTCTGAGGATTAGCTGGATGAAGTCTCGGCTTCCCAGATGGTGCCAGCACTGCAACCATAGGAAAATAGAAAAAAACAGTAGTGCAATATTATGTACACATAAACAATCGTTTATTAGGCCTCTTTTTTTTAAAAGATATTGTTAGTCTCTGAGAATTCAGGAAGTGAATTTTTCCAGCATAACATTCTTGACAAGGTAATCAATATTGACTTGTTGACACAGAATGTCCCGCTAATATAATTTGTCCTCTCTCTCTCTCTCTCTCTCTCTCTCTCTTTTCTACATAAAATGAATAAATAAATATAAATAACATGAAACGTTGGCTCTGTTTTTTTAGTTGGCTTACACAGATTTCAAGTAATACATATGAACTGGATCGAGAGTTTATTTGGTTATTTTCACATTAGAGAAATACAACGAGAACTTTGCGTATGTCATTGAAAATGTTTGTTGTGGAAAACACATACAAACACACTTGAAACACGTTCACGCACTCAAGAAAAAAGCGCGGAGAGCTTTTGCTTGAATTCAGTTTCGATTAAAGCTCATACTAATGAAAAGAGTCAGCGTAGCATTTGGCACCAGAACTGTGCTTCCCGCAGGGTAACGGAGCAACGAAAAAAAAAAAACATACAGAAGAGAAAGTAAACGTTCCTACCACATTGACTCAAGTAGTGCCGTTTCTGGCATAACAGTTAATGGCACAACCTAGTCTTCAGACAACTGCGGGCGCGTTGATGACAATGGCGTTGATGGGCTGATCAATACTACTGGCTTCCTGGCAATCATAGGTCAATCGAGTTTCCTTTAAATGTATAAAGGAGAGAGAGGTCGAACATTTTTGTTAACAGCCATTCATCACATTTTGTGAGGGTCCTCTTAGATAAGCAGTCACCGTGGCAACCAGCGATGCTGTAATCAGACCCGGATAGTCATTCGTTTGTTCAAGAAAGTGCTGCGCCGGGAACGTTAACCCTCCCGTTGGCTATACTGGATCACATTTATGCTTATCCTCATCAGGTAAAAAAAAAAAAAAAATGAGAAAAGAAATAACGCAAACAAAATAAATTTATGTTGAAGTTTGGTTTTCAATGCTATGTTTGTTTGTACGTAAATATGATGCATGTAGGAGTAATTTATCGGAAAATTACAGCCTCCGACGAGTATATTTGCATAGATTTCCAACTCTGCAGCACTGAGAGGTGAATGATGCGGGAATCGAATAGTGACTGTGTGCTTTCTTGTTATATTTGCCATCACATTATCCGATTATATTTGGCTCATATACCGTACTGAGCTCAAGTTTCGTCGTCAGAATAATGTTATCATCGCTAATTCTGTTACACGTATTGATAATGACTGAATAGCATTTATTGGCACTCCGAGCAAATGATTTGGAACAAATTTATGTGTATTCATTATCCACCTACTCATCCTATCGACACACAACTTTTAATACATGCATTCATAGATGAAAAGTGTGAAATCGAGTCTGAGATTTTTGTTTCAGACTGCACCATTCACAAGGTCGAGTATCGTTTTCCATATTATACATTAATGTACACGCACCACAAGCTAAGCAGAAAAAAAAAAAAGTAGGTTATCCTTTATCCAGCATATCAAGCTGAAAGAAAGAAAGAAAGAAAGAAAGAAAGAAATTTTTTCGAAATAAAGACCACTGTTCATCTCGAACAGGAAGATAGGACAAAGGTGGTGTAATTTTCAACGTTCACGCACACAGACACTGAAGCACGCACGCACGCACGCACGCACGCACGCACACACACACACACACACACACACACACACACACACACGTTCATGCGGGGGCACACACACACACACACAGAGAGAGATGATGATTGATGATGATTATTTTATAAAATAGAAAAAGACTGTCCAACCGGCAACTAACTAAACAATTTTGAAGAAAATTTGAAAAAAGAAATTATGATCATGTGACAAGAAAACATAAGTTCCGTAGAACTGTCCCATTTTCGGTGTATGACCTATCGGTTTTGCTCGATTTGGCCAGGACGTGTCATAGTGGTTGGAGCAGTCAATCGGCATTAAGTTCGGTCGCTGATAAGATTGTCAATACTGCACTCAGTCATTGGCGCTGATTGCAGTTTTGGCTATAACATCGCAGGTCATGACTTGGCCATTCTGCTCGGGTTCGTGAAAGTCCGACGCAAGTTGGTCACTTTGCCTGATTTGGGGGCAGTCAAAAGTTCGCACAGCGCAACTGCCAGTGATGGTCAAGAGGGCCTTGAGACGAATCTGGCTGGATGTTATCCAAGCGGAAAGCGGGTCAAATTTCTTGCTGTAATATTCCCAATGTCCTCAGAAAGTGGCAGTATGTAAGGATTGCTAATTTGGCGTATTATAACCAAATATAATTATGCGTGAGCACAAGGAATGGAGAACAAATAGATGTATGAAGAAAGTGAACATAATTTATTGTTAAAGAAAATCAGAGTACATCGGACACCCTGTACCTGGAGGCCTATATGTCAAAGTGTAATTAACATAATACGGGAAGACTATGCACCGTCCCACTTTGTAATCAGTTGCTGAAATATTCCGGAAGAAATTGACGTTTGTTGCATGTAAGAACTAAAAGTGAGCATTACAGAAGTCCATCTCTGCCATCAGTGATACATTTATCCAGCTGAAAGCAATGTTTCCTTAGTTTGTCATGTTGTAACGGTGTTCATGATCTGTTTTTCTTTATACCCATGAGCGTGAATTTATCTTGCATATGTGTCATATCAACCTAGAACAGAATTTTCTTTGAGGACAAATCAAGGTTTTCTTATCCTGTAGTTAGGTTCGAAGAAACGGCGATTTTATTATTAATATATATATATTTTTTTTTTCCCAAGAGAAAATATTTTTTGCGGACCATGCCATCTTAGTGTATTTCTTTTGCTAGGAAATTCCAATAGGAAGTATAGTGAGACAGTCTTTAGCCTGATCGATCTCATCACACGTCTAGATTGAGTTTGAAGATATGATTTCCATTGCTGATTACCAACTAAGCGGCTTTTCCCATTCATTTGCCAGAACATTTGTTTTTGGTTCGTTTTTCATTCGGGGAAAAGAAACCAAAGCAAAACAGAAGTATTTCTAGTGTAAAGAGAGTCCGGATCTGATCTTGGCTCAATATTTCCTGCCATGTTGTCCGTAAAAATTACACAGCAAAATATGTTACCAGCTCACAGAGGCAGGAGGAAACAAAGAAAGAAAAAAAAATGTCTTCTGTCTTGAAACGAGAAGAATGGGGCACGAAAATAGCCCTAATATAGGAGAGGAATGAAAAACCATTAAAGGAGAGAGCGGGAGAGAGAAGGAGAGAGTGAGAGAGAGAGAGAAAGATTTTCATCCCAGAACGTATGAAAAAGAGGTATGAGACGATATGTGCATTGATTTATTGGTGTCAAACTGCATGGAGTGGTCGGCTATGCCAATTTGCCTCAAATGGTACAGTGGAGCCGGAAAGTAGCGAGCTCTCTGACGCTAACTGGCTCTTCATGGATCAAGAGCTGCATTGGCCTGACAGATAGCCGTTATATTAGCCGCCGACCGCCCCATGTCTTGAAAAGTAGGGTGTGGCAACGAGAGCTTAGTATGTATTTATTACTGACACTAGGTTGTCCCATGTCTTAGAGGATAGAATGCTAAAGAAAACCTCACATATTTTTATTACTGATAGCTTGGTTGACCAGTGTACCAAAGAGAACTTCACATGTATTTATTACTGACACTGGGTTGTCCCTTGTCTAAGAGGGTTGAGTGTACCAAAGGGGAGCTTCACATGTATTTATTACTTACATCTTGGCTGTCCCAGGTCTAGGACAAAGAGAGTGTACCAAAGAGAACGTCACACGTATTTATTACTGACATTAAACGATGCACAGCTGGAAGTTGTGGCCACGAAAAACAAACTAAATAAATAAATAAATAAATAAATAAAAGGGACGCAGTAGCTCAATGGGTATGGCGTCTGCTCATGGAGAAAACAGTGCCGGGATCGAAACGCGGGTTCTGCATCGGGGGATGACA
>JBCAUA010601787.1:0-16164 GCA_038406235.1 Peronia verruculata
CGTAATACTACCTATTGTAATTAAAAATTTTGACTGTGATTTTGCTGTGCTGTGCTGGTGCTGTGCCGGCGTGCTGGCCTAACTGCGTTTGAGGTCTTATCAGCAGCAGATTGCCTGTCTCATTTCAATATGTTTATCAGGGAGAGAAAAAATGTTTCACATGAACTACATGAACAATTGGGATAAGAAATTTGACTCAAATCATGAGTCAGTCAATGCTCCTTTGCACTATTTTGTCGCCAATGACTTTGTGAATTTCTTTGTCTTTGAAATTTGAATGATATAGTAGATAAAGAGAATGCAAAATTACCTCAGTTGGCAAACTGCACATCTCTCAGATGGACAATCTGCCTATGACTTGAGAATATGTGTAATTTCATGTTTCTTCCCCATCCTTTTGTCTGCAGAAACTACTTAATAACATGGCTAAGCACAGTAGGACCAATGGTGGGACTTACCATATCACCTGAATACATGCATTAGTCCTGTTCCAGCAGTTGTGATTCATAATGGACATCTACCAAAATGCTTTCATTGTATGTGTATTGTCTGCATTTGTCTTGCGCCCAGGGCAAATGAGTCGCAAGTCGCGCCGGGTGAGTTCAAGTCACAGCCATTTTTTACTGTTTTTCACTATCTTCCAACTATGATACCAAAATATTTCTTTTTTTTTTGTTTTCAAATTAAAAAAAGATTAAATTGGCGTTTTATGAAACAAAATTTAGTACGTTTGTTGGAAAGTAGTTAAAAACGACCAAAAACAGCTCTATATCTTCGTTGCCTGGGGCAACTTCCGACTCTTTTGCCCTGGTTGCAAGACATTTGTTTAAAGCTGTACCATTTTGAAGTCTAGAGGTGAATAAAATTTCTGATATTGCCAAGATTTGAAACTGTCCTTTGAACCAGGAAAGTTCTACATTTATTATGAGAGTAGGAGCCCTTATGCATAACCGTCAGTCAAACAGATTGTGTATGGCAAGGCAGGAAGAGCTTTGGCATTTTTCTGTATCTTAATATATATAGGTGATAATGATGATAAGAGATAACTTGACCTCTGTCTACTGATGGAGATCAAGAATATGGATTTTATCTGCATGATTTAGAATGTTTTTTTTTCCATTGTTTTTATCAGTTTGTAGAGGAATACTATTTCATGTTGAATTGTATTGTGTATTTGTTAATCTAATTCAAAAATGTGCAATCGCATTCACTGAAGCTATTGCTTCTTAATTTCCACAACCTACATGTCACTCATCTATTCATCATCATGATTCCACAGTATCCCAAGTGTGTTCTACTTCTAGTCATTTTAGGAAATTGGATAAAAACTTGTGGAAAATCAAAACTATGATACAGGTAGAAGTGGATTTTTAGCAACAAATTAAGGTAATAAAATTATGACTGGTACACTCTAAAACGGTTATTAAGAAAATGCTTAAAACAAAACTTGCATTATAAAGAAAGAATCTTTGGGAATGTTTTTTTGCCATGTAATTATTGTATTTAATAAGAAGTAAAACTATGGGTTGATACAAAAACTACCCTTATAACAAAGTTTTCATTTCCCCAGTCACATATTATTTTCATATTAAACATTACCAAAACCAAGCTCAGGTATCAGACCAGTTTCTTCCAACAAAAAAAGAAAAAGCCCCTGTGCGGATCAAGTACTGTTACCCACAGTGTGCTGTACTGCCCAGCAGTATGACACAACAAAAAAAGTTAGGCCTGAGGCACAAGCGTGTAGAAATCGTGCACCTACCACCCCCATTTCACATCTCACTCAAGGCTCGTGGCCCCAGTCGAGTAGGATGTATCATGAGAGGGTGTCACCTGCTATATGCATATGTGAGGCTATTACAATTTCTTTGTTATTTATAACCACACAACTAAGGTATCAGGGGATGGATAAGTATTTGTCTTTTCAATCATACACCATACACACTTCTACCATCAGTCAAACCAGTTGTGCTTGTCAGTATTTCTTGAAAGCCAGTTTTGAGAAGTTAATAGGCATTCTGCAGTTTGGAGACAAATGTAACAGTGCAGCTGCATGGTTCTTCAATCAGTGGAGGTGATTCGGTAATTAACATTGCATCCAAGATCCAAGAGATGCGTCCCTTAATATAGTCTCTTCGGGTATAACAAAATAGCAATAAAACAAAATGATCTCCATTCCCTGCAAATTTTGTTTTAACCGTTTTATTGTGTATATCTGGTTACTAGTGTAGTAGTCATAATAGCTAGTTAGCTACCATAACTCAATTATGACAATGTCCTGTTATGTTTAATATGAATTATTCTTTACAACATCCATACTCTGGGGTTGACATTAACCAAATACAGTGTACATGTATATGTAGATCTACCTGTCATAATTCATTTGAATATTTTTGAGACAGTCACTCAAACATTGCATATATATACATGTAAAACACTACATCCCAGCTCAGTATCTGTCAGAGAATTTTTCAGTTTTGCTTGCTGGATTTTGATTTCATTACACGATGAATAGGAGTGTGCAACTAACAAAAGTACATGTATGTATTTTGTTACTGTTCTGGTCAAGGATGGTCTCCTAGATTGCATAAAGGTTAATCCATCATAATAACAGCATGCACATAACTAATACAAAAAGAAACACTAGGATCTGAATATGAGAAACAACTTTATTGAGTGGAAAATAAGTTATACACGAAATAAGAGTAACATGCAGAATGAAGAGAGACAACTCTTTACATCATCATCCTTCTCATTGCAATGCAAGTGCAAGTCAATGCAAATCACAGAAAAAATTGAATGAATACAGTGACAGAACCTTTTAACACTCCACTTCCTTTTGAAGGAATGTTGCAACATTCAAGATGGGCATGCTTCATGAAAAAAAAAAATGTCAGTCATATTACATTTCACGTACTGAATTAACATATCTATGTGCGAATAAACAATGTGAGCAATGCCAGGCAGCAAAACCAAATTTGTCTTGCATCAGCCAGCTCTGAACAACAGCCGCTGGAGACATTCTAGTTTGCCTCCATGTTCTCCTTTTTTGGGGGGAAAAAGATTAAAAAAAAACAAAAACAAAAAAACACTCACACTAACTTGCAAAATTCTCAGTTCAATTTCAAGATGGCACTGACAGTTGACAGGATCATAAATGTTTCTTTTTCATGTCTTGGAGTGGCTCAATCTGTATATAAATGAAGGGTTTCCAAGATAATTTTTACATTACCGAATAGCAGTATTGTCTTTACACCTTTCAGATTTTTACAATAGAATTTCCAACAATTTAGCAAACTTCTTCAAAGTTTTCTGCAGAACCTTGTTATTAGAATGTCTGACTCTGACTGACAGTAAGAAAGGCACTAAAAACCAAATCAGTGCAGATAGATGATAAATCAGATGGAACCTCGCCTTGGTTAAAATCATGTTTTCTGCTTTTTCATTTTTGAACATCTCACTGCCACATATCTTCCTAACATAATTTTATTATCATAACTAGTTTCTCAATTATTCCATAAATCAATTTTTAAAAAACTGCTCAAAGAATAGGTGTTGATGTCCAGAGAGTTAAGAACTGATCAAAACTTATTGGCAAATTGCTTGCCTTCATAGACATATGCTGTACATTTTGTGTTGGCACTTTTGTATCCGTACCATTAAATCAAAACATTTTAGGACACAAAATAAAATTGGCACCGCTGGAAAGATTGTCAATGTTCCTTTCTGGTGATGTGTACATCTTAAATAATAGGTTTTCTGTGCCTCACTGTCAATCAACACCAGTTATTTAAATATGTTACCGTAGACAGAGTAAAATAACAAACTAATAAATATTTTTCAAAATACAATGTGACAAATTTACAATATGCTAAAAATTCTGTGCAGCAACATATGAAATATTTGCCTGTCAATTAACTTTCTAAAACCTGGTGTCGCTCAAACTGTGAAAGTAAAAATAAAATCCGTCTTATGTACAAATGAAAGTGAAGAAACACAACAAAACAATGAAAAAAGAAGGAAATAGAAAGGAAAAATACAGAAAACAGCCCTGAGACAAGCTAAGACCTTAACCATACATTGGATTGAAAAACATAAGTGAAATTATAAGCAAAACTTTATTTTGGAACTCATATCAATAGGTGTATGACAAAGTAAAAATTACAGTGAGTCCAAATGTTTAAGACATGAACCGCACTACAATTGAAAACACAAAATGATACAGTGTATCTGCACTGCAGGGCAGTTCACTGAACAAGAATAACAAAGCTGATGATGTTGTAAAGAGGAGAATACATGGCCTGTCACATGTATTATTTAAATGGTGACAAATATTTTATTTTGCAGCTGGTCTAATTGCTTTTGGATGTTGCTGTTCTTTCTTTTTTTTTTTTTTCCAATGCATTATTTGTATTTTTTATATGTGAAGGAACTATGTAAAAAAAAAAAAGTTTAGATAAGAAAAATAAATCTCTTCAGAGTGATTCAATACGACCATTTTTTGTGTGTTTTATATGCACTATCCATTCCACACTACGAGTTCTATTGTTAATCAAGATTTTGACTTTATAGTAAAGTTATTACTAAACTAATTTGAAATAATAATTAATAACATTTGATATAAAACTTATCCCAGTACAACACAGGCTGTAAATGATTACAACCTCTTCATTTAACATAAGGTAATGTATTCTGGAATGAGACTCTAATCATCATTTTCCTGAAACTGCACAAAGTTTGACATCCTGAAAAATTTCATGTATCAATATATATTCACTGTTACTGCTGTATCCAGTTCAGCAGTATATTGGTGAAATACGTGTATGTGGGTGCCAGTTATCACAACACCAATCTCAAATACATCACACATGTATTACATATACACGCACTATTTTTACTACACCAACTCTGAGCACTAAAATTGCTTTTGCCAAGCACTTCAGCAACAAAGGTCAGAACCAACTCCTCAGAGTGCTCATGAGGGCCCAAGATCCCATTTGAGGGTACAAAAATGAACGAAGCTCAACTTTATTGATCATGACTGTTTACAAAATTCGTGCTATCATGAAAGACAAACATATACATACCGTATGCATATCCCACACAGTCAACATGACAGTAAGATCTATGTGTAAAAAGTACAGGCAGAAAAAACAAAAATCCATCTGACGAGAAACACAAGTGCACAAGGTGGTGCTCAGAAAATGAGGAGGAATGTTTTTAACTCATGAAGTAATTGCACTTGGAATCTTAAAGTCAATCTGAAAATTCAAGTGAGATTATTGCATACTATGACTGAAATAAGTTAAAGCATAAACAATGAAAGAATCCACTGTATTTCACAGCTAGTTAGTAGAGAGAAAAAAATTTCCTTCCTTCCTTCCGTCTTTTTTTTTTTTTTTTAAGGCATGAATTTAGAGATCTTAATTACATTTAATTACATGTATCCGGTATATTGTGACGATCAAGGGGGAAGAACCTCATATGGTCACTTTTTCAGAAGACTGAACTTAAAGAATTTCACGCTTTTTGTTTCTTGCAGTAACCGACTCAAACCGTTGTTTTGGACAATGGTGACTGTTTCTTTTTATCTTTTTTGGTGGGATAGTTAAGGGAAGGCTAGGGGCCTGACATGAAAGTGAAAATGAGGTTTGAGGATCAAAATATGAAGATCATTTTTTGCTATTTTAAGACACTTTTGACTTCTGACGTGAAAAAAAAAAAAGCCGATGAGGTACGAAACATCTGCTTTAAGGTTCAAAATGGCAGCAACATGGAGATTCTAGGCAGCAGTAGGGGACTACACAAAGGTTATGAAAATTCAGTTTCAATTTTCTAAAAAAGTAAATTTCTTTCACTTTTTTCCCTAAGTTTTAGCTCTTTCAGAACCAAGTTTCAAATTTAGAATTTTCAGGCCTATTCTTTATAGCATGTATTTCAATAATAATTAATAAATATCTTTTTTTATAAATTTTTTTCCTACTTTCGTCGGAGCGTTGGATATTTGGTGGAGAATTGAGAAATATGCACCATTTTAAAAATTTATGACAAATATTGTATGGCATAGAACCAAAGCTATCATTAACACAGAGCTCAATTCCAAAGGATTATAACGAGTCCTTTAGGAGCCTTAGGCTTTTGAAAATTTTTGAGACACACAATCCAAGATGGCCTACTTGTCATGTCAACTGGATAGAACACTTTCTTTTTTTTACACTTTTCCTCTTATCTGAGCATGCTGAATCCAAACTGGAAGCATAAAAAGTCAAAAGTTCAGGCATTCAAAAAATCACCATCAGAACTCCTTCCCCCTGTGCTAACCTCATGGAAAACACATACATGTACGTATATTATAAAAACTGGACATCTGTTGTTTTTTGCATCTATCTTCATGATTTTCTGAAGAATTAAATTACATGTGTATATTTTATCAGACCTCAGGTACTTGACAACATCTGTATAACAAGCAATAAAAAAGGGAAAATATGGATACGTAACATTTCTTGGTAAATCAGTTGAGATATGAAAAAAAAAAAATAAATAAAGAAGAAGCTCAAAAGGATCTCCAAAGTCTAAAACAAAAAGATTCATTTGTAAATCTACGAAAGTATTAGATGCATATCACTGATACCTACCACCTGACGCCTCTTGAAATGCCTTTGGGCTCAGTAAAACTTGACAAGCAGATTACTGCTGCATACAGATCTCTACCAGCACTACTGCTGATATGACTAGGTTTAAGAAAATAAATAAACTAAACATCATCTCTCGTGATAACTACAATCACATGAGAAAATGCTCAGAACGACGTGTTCATGAAATCTTTAAAAATATAGATGAATTACCTCCATTATGGTCTCTCATGTAAGTAACACAAGCTGCATTTGCAATGCACACAAACAAGTATGTCTTCTAATTTTGTAAACCTGGAATGAAATAGGGGCCTACAGTATATGTTTCCCTTTTCAACCTCCAGCTGGAAGTTTTCTCAGAGAATGAAACGGAGGAGAAAATACAGCATAAGAAAAAGATTTTTAAAAAAACAAGAAACTGTCATGGAACAAACAGCCCACACCCAAAGAAGGTATCAAATGACTGAGAAAAAAAAAAACATAATAAATCATATAGTAATGCCTACATAAATGAATGATCAAATCTGATCAAATATTCTCCCACCTATACTTTGGTGTTCTACATACATACCAGTTTTTCTTTCAGCAAGCTAGACTTTTAACTCAATGATATGTTACAAATCAGATGGAGAAAAAACTGAAAAATCACTTAATATCCATATTTAGATCTAGGTAGCTGCATACATCTATAATAATCACAGACTGCAAAATAATTATTATTGTTTAAGGGGATTGCAAACAATTGTTGTTGTTATGGGGAATTTACATTATTTCAGACCCAACAATCAAAAACAATGACAAACAAAATTTAAACAACATAATACATGGTTTTGTGGGTTAAGGATCATTTCAACATTGCTTCATTTTTCAGTGAGAGCTGCCAAATAATAAACTACATGTATATTGCATGAAATGTTATGTCTTTTCACCAAGCACAAAGGCAATTTTTTGCTGCCAAGTGAAAGCTTACTCTGCTGAAGTAAAAGCTGGCAAAGCAAGAGGATATTATAACATGCATAAGACAGACATGCAACTCAGAAGGCTTAGTCCAAATTATCACTCCTAAAGTTTAAAAAAAAAAAAAAAAAGACAAAAAAAATAACTTGCCAAGGCATCTTTTTAGATACATGTGCAACCATAGTGATGCACATATAACTCGTATATTATCCACAATAATCTTCCACAATGTCATGAAAAGTAAACAAAAGAAGAGAAAACAGCTATCAAGGCAATTTCCTAATGCACTTAATTACTGTGCGAGCATATTATTACACTGATTCTGTACTAACAGTACAATAATTTTCATATCTGAACATGCATGATTTCTTCCATGTGATAAGATTAATACTGCATACAAGCTGGTTGCTTCTCACAGTCTTGAGAGTTTACGATGTCATGACAAGGAACTGGAATACAACCCAAGCAGGAAGAAAATGCACATCTGCATACATGATGGTGACACATCTCCCTATAACGTAGGGAGCTTAATCAGCTGAGATAACCCCCATTTGGGGGGTTGAAAGGCTTATTCAACAAACCTTGAGCTTAATGTCAATGTCGCAAAAAGATCTTTTCTCAGATATGATGCAAAGAGTCCTCAGGACTGGTCTCACGATATGTGGTGTGGATTTCTGATGCTAGGTCATGCATTACTACTTATCTGATGATCAACCAGCCTTGAACTGGTTTTCACATTTCTCGGCACTTGATTCTCTATCCAAAACATCTACTGCTCATCAGTGAACTCCTTTTGAATCTCTTCCTACTGCGGCAAGCTTAGGCCACTTTGAAACTGAAATGGCACTGTGAAGTATGATACAAAATATCAGGTCTTTTCAACCAACATGCCTTGGCTTGACGGCTTTATTACTATCGCTGCAATAATTAATGAGAAACTGCAGCGTAAGATGCATTAGGGGTTCATGACGCAGCGTGTTCCACAATCTAAACAAAAACACATCAGATGTCTCCTATCTGTATCAGGTGAGACCTCACAGTGTTCATTTCCTGCATGTAAAAAATATCAGATTCACAATAAGTCCTCTGACAAAGCATGGCAGGACTTTTGTGAGACCTGAAACTACATGTATATTTAATTTATCTGATTTCTACAGATCTGAGATACTCCAAGATATGGTGAGACCTGAAACTACGTGTATATTTAATTTATCTGATTTCTTCAGATCTGAGATACTCCAAAGATATGGCCCAAGGAGATCAATCAGTGAAGTTTGTAGAAAGTGACTGAAAAGAGAAACAGAATAAATACATGTACTCTCTCTTCAAGGCCTCCAAGGCCTTACATCTAGTACAAAAATATCCTCGGCTATTATCTGATGTGCAACCAGGTGGACTGAGTCCGACGTACACCATGAAGACAGCTGTCAACAGGAGGCTGAAAGGTATACTACAACACTGGAACAGGAGTTGCATGTCAAAAGGAGCTTTGCAGCAAATATTAGTGTCCACTAAGCATGAAATCACAGGAGTTCACTGTGAAAATGACTATCTCACCATGGAAGAGTCACAGCTCAAGAAGTTTTGGGCCACAGTGATGCATATTCAGTCATGTCCTCCCCTACTGCTGACATCAGTAAGTTCAACAAAAACTTTCGACATCAGACTTATTTCACTCACATGACATGTTACATCTATTTCCTTCCTGCTTGACATGGAGAGCAGATCACAACCACAATCATCAATTCCATTACAAAATCTTTCATTTCACTCACAAGAAAACAAAAGCAGAAATTTACATCTAGATTTCAATCCTATCAGCTCTTTCACAGATTGAATATAATGATGACACCTCCGACCAGCGGGATGTTATTGTCAGTGACCAAAGAAGACAATGGGATGAAAAATGAGTGACTGATGATGGAAAAATATGGCATTACTATTGTGTCACAAAAAGCAACGTAATATGGATGATGAATTTAATATGTAATACATACTCTGGCACATTTCACTTATGAAGTTTAGTATGGTAGAAATGGTTGACAGAGAAAAAGAACTTAACACAAAAACTCTGTAGTGACCAGCAGTTATAGCTTAAACTGAATTTCAATGGGGTTAAAATGCAACATCTTTGCTATATCAATGGAATTTTTTTGTCCTTGTTAGAGTTGTTGTTTTCCCACAGCCTGTTAACACTGAAAGTGTCAAAGAACCAATCTGCTCAAAGATTTGCCCATTATACATGGATCTATCCTTTGTAGGTGAATTTCTTTCCCAAGAAATACTGTATACATGAGTAATACAGGAACAAGATATTTACCTTATTTATAGGCTACTGTCATTTAAGCCTCATTCAAGTTGAAGTAAAATTTTCACTTCAACAGTATCTTCTAACATTTTTAAAGTCAAACAGCTAGTGACAACATAATAGGTCAAGCATTTTACACCCTTAAGCACATGACACTGACTATCAAACATGTTATGACAGTCATGCCTTAAGACTTCAGAATGCCCTTGTAATAATTCCAGTGTTACAGTCTGAAAAGAAATAGGTCTGCTAGTGACTGTTGAACTTAACTTTTTTGTTTGTTTGTTTGTCTTTCATCAAGTACATTTAGTCAAACAAGAATTTCAAAAGATGTAATGGAACCTGTGGATTTTTTTTTTTTTCTTCCCGGTCACTTCTAGAGAAAATGCTGCTGATATGCATAAGTCAAAACTATAACATGTATTTTCTTACATGTTTAACCCGTTGAACCCTACAGCCCAGTACACTGGGCAGATTTTCTGGTATCAAATTCTCCACAGCCTGGAAGACTGGACTGACACATCTACTCCAGTCCTATGTATCCACTACAGCTGAAAATAGATCTAATAGGTCACTTTAGGGCAAGGATATTTTGGACTAAGGTGATTACAAATGTCTGCACCCATGATCGCTTTTGAGGCTTGTGTTTACAAAAGATAATGAACATCAGATGGGAAATGTGCATTCTTGGCCCAGGGGGCCAGGGACAGGTGTTTTTCAAGCACTGGTGACCAGGGTTCAAAGGGTTAAACAGTACACAAATGCAAGAAACCTTTTGTCATTTCAAGAACATATGATTCCCTGGAAGTGATTGGGTAAAAGAAGCAATGAAACCAGCAAAAAAAAAAAAAAAGAAAACTATGTGGCTTTGAAAGTGTTTCTTAGGTGGTAAGAGCTAAGAAACAGCTTGCCTCTAATACCCAGTTTGGTGGAAAACGTGAAGGGCATAACAAGCAGTGTGATTCAAGGAACATAAGCATCACCTGCATATGAAATGTGATAATAGTACATGTAATAGTGATAACAGCAGAAAAAGCACAAATCAATTCTTGCAAAGAAAGCAGAAAGGTACATTTCCAAACATAGCTTATAAAACCAGATTCAAAAACCTATCAGAAAATGGCATATCCATTAATTTTCTTTCATGCAAGTATGTGGGCTGCTCTTTGGACTGCTCATTTACTGACACTAGTACTATTGGTCTTTTGCCTACACAAAAGCAGAGCGAAACAATACCCCCCCCCCCCCCAAATTTTAACCATACCAAGGTTGGGCAAAAATGTCATCTATTGTGCTCAAATCACTGATACTGATATGTTTGTCATAATCATCATCTATACTATAAATTTACAACAAAACCCATGGAAGGCTTCTGGACTCAAACCTGCTGAATACATCAATCTGAAATCTGGCACACAGGCTTGTTGTATACTTGTGTTTCTACATACATGTACATTAATAAAAAAAACAAAAAAAAAACAATTATTATGTTTGACAATATTCTAAAAAAGTAATACATGTAGTAATTGAACAGTAAATTTGGTAGGTGTTTGATCTGAAATGTAGGTTCGATATAATAACATACTGCGATATTGCTCTCCTGCTTCCATGATGACAAACACCTTTTCTTCCAGTAACATTCAGTTAACTCAACCAAAATGAGATGATTCTCTAAAGAGAGAGGAGGACAAAAAATAAATTTCTGACATCTTTTCACAAAATGATGAATGGCAACCTATGAGGGCAATTTTCTCAAACAAACAACAACAACAAATGTTTTTGGTAACAACATTATCTTATACAAGTGCACAGAAATAATTATACTGCATAACATACAGCGGAAAATTTCATATATAAAATTATGGAATAAATCCTTTGGGCCAAAAACGATTTCATGCTGCATAGCAAATACCATTCCTTAGAAAACGCAATTATCTCCGATATGAACTTTTATCATTGATTCACTTAAAGCCATTCACATCTGTGACCCTCCAGTTCGAAATAAATTATAAGATGGAAACCTGGAATTTGAGATCTATGCATACTTTGAAAATGCATAGTCTACAGATGATATAGAAACAAAAATGAGACCAACTGGCTGAATATTTAAGAAGTTATGGCTCTATAAACCCCACATTCTCAAATCAGTCATTTTGAGAAAATGCTCATAGAAGTTCAGTCACATACATGTATATGCCTAACAACCATACGGCTAAAACTGTTCAAACTGCAAGAAACATTATTATAAACTTGTCAAACAGCACACAAAATTTCAACTAATTTAAGGCAGAAATAAAAATTGTGAAAATTGTGTGCAGGAATGATTGTTACAGATGGTACAATATTGAAAATGCAAAAACATTCATTTAAAAGTACAACTGCCATGAATGGCATTCCAAAAATATTTCAGCCTTTAATAATAATGTAATCATATATGGGCACATCTAAAATAGTCCTGGACTGAAAGAGATATGTGTCTCCACTTTGGATAAGTCCAATAACTTAATTAATTTTGATTTAAAAGTTTATGTCCCAAGCCCTGCTCAGGTACATTCCTTCACTTACAGGAAAACTTTTTTTGCCTATTCTCTCTCCACCTCCTCACATGTGATAAAATGTTCACCATCTATGATGACCTAAGCTTATTCTCTGTCATCATCAACATCCTTTTCTTCTTTACCCTCACCATCTTGTTTGGTAGCGACTTTAGACCTAGAACTGTGGCTAGACAGAGCAGCCTGGCCATCCCTGCAATACTAACCCGTAGAGATAAGCATAGTTCTGGAAAAAAAGCTATCATACAAAATTTCCAAGATTGTCCATTTTTGCTTCATCTCTGTATACAAATGGGATACACACAACAACAAAAACAGGTCAAGAAGAAGAGAATCAAATTCCATCATAAAATCAGCTGATTGTGTCCTAAGTGCAATGGTTAGTAGAAGTTGCATCTCCTTGCTGTCACATGATTACCAGACTCGGCTGTGGAAATGTGTTTACATTTTGGTTGAGAGCATGTCATTTTCTCAAGATATCCGCCAAGCAAAGTGTAGATATAATTCATCCTAGTCCTATTTGGAACTTTTAGGGCAGGGAAAGACCATACAAAATATGCTAGCCTGAACAGCTGTGATGAATGAAAATAATAATTGAAATAAAACGCAAAAATTAGCAAAACTCCTTCGTCACTCATTACCATTCATAAAAACAATTCACAAAAATGGAATGACACAGAATTTTATTATATTTGTTCTGCATACAGAATAATGAACAAAAACATGACACAATCATGAACTGAAATTCAACCAACCTCGACCTGTGAACATATTTTGGCCTGTATCTTGAAGACTCATTTCAAGCTGGAGGATCACATTTAATTCATTTCTATAACTTGTAAACTTTGAATTGGTACCATTTGGGCAAAAATTTCGACAACTTTCCACAACACCAATTTCTGTGAAATTTTGTATGAGACCATACAATTCAAATAATGTTCAGAATTTATTGTTCTCAAAGTAATAAATCAGCATGATTGAAAAATCTATTATTTGTGCTTAATAAAAACCTGGTCCTCTGGAACAGAGCTCCGGAAAATACATAGTATAATGTTTACAGTACACAATAAAATCTATATTTTTTTTAAAGACGAAGATATTGACTTTAATAGAAACTTCCAGAGATTGCATAGTGTTGAAGCAGCTCACTTATGCTTGGATACATTCAGACAAAAAAAAAAAGAAAGGAAAATTTACAAATAAAAAGTAAAAATTAAAAAAAAAAGGTACACAATATTTCAAGCACACCAGTCAAACTACAGGTACCACATAGTTTCCATAAAAGCTTGTGCTTTGGAGAAATCTGGATCTTAATTTGGATAACCAGTTCCAAAGTTCAACTTAAATAATTAAGTTTTCCACTTTATCCAGTTCATTCACCCAGATTTGCTTATCAGGTTCCTCTCCTCTCCACTCATCACATACATGTACATTTACCTGACCTGCTTAGCACTCCCATTTCCCTTATCCAGCTCTACCACATGGCACATGGGTTGGTTGTGGTTACTACTAGCCTTATCTTGTCTAACTCTTCACATGTTGTTTCTACCAGTGCATGAAGTGTTGATTGCGGGGGGTGGCACATACTTCTGCGTCAGTGTCAAAGATCTAGGACATCACTGCAAATAGTGGGGGAGGACAGGGAGGGCAAGAAGTACCATAACAGTCATACATAGCCACTTGCCCTTGCAAGTAGGGCATCGCAGGCAGGATTTCAGAGGAGGGGAACTGGGACCACAAACCGCTAGCTATGAGTTCTCCAGACAGACAATATGTAGGATCAATGGTGAATTGTAAACTGTTGCATGAGGCCATAAAGGTTGAAAACCAATGAATTTGCAGGCTATGTTTGCAACTGGATCAAGTGCCAAACTGTTTTGCTTAATACCAAAACAGACTACACTATAAACCAAGCTTGAAAGAATATTAATTTATAGTTTATCTGTATCTGAAGATGATACCCATCAACAGAGAACCTGAGTGTGATGACTCCTGATACATGAATAGCTAAATGTAACCTATTGTGCCAGCCAAACCTAACTTTTGACATCTTTTTTCTTTTTTTTTCACGGTATGTTTTCTTCCTTAATTTACATACAATTACTGAGTTTCAGTAGATCTACTGCTTGTAGGAAATTTCATGGAATGTGTGTATTTTTACTGTAGAGAGCCGGGTTTTCTCTCCCCCCCCCCCCCCCCTTTTTTCAATACCAAGTGGAAAGTTTTTAATTGTAGGTGTAATAGTGAAGCATCGTTGTGTTTTCCTGAGTAATCTATGATTACCCTTTACTCTGCTGTGATACCAGTTAATACACAATCTGTACCAAATACACAATGAATGAATGAGAATTTCTGTACCTGTAAAGAACATTTTTTTTGGACACAACCATAACATTTAAACCAGAAATTCATAGCTGTACACCAGATAAAATAAGATATAAATGAAAGCATTGTGTAACACATTCACATCAGCAATGCAGCTGCAAATTCAACGTTTTGACAAACTGTTTTTGACAATCACATTTTGACAAGTATGCCTCTGTTTCTGAAAATACAGCATACTTGCTTTTTGGCGTGAATTTGAAGCACATTATTGCATCACCAGTGAGCACAGAAGAAAACAATAAAATAATGCATGCCTTGTGATATTAGTTTAGAGATGAGCAAAAATTAGAGGTTCAAATTAGATCGCAAATACTGAAATTCACTTTCACCAACACATACGTCAGATAAAAACTAGACTCATAACGTTGCTGCAGATGCATGAGTTTATGCAAAGTTTCATATCACAAGCCTCATTAGAAATGGTTGATGTCTATGATCAAAGTATACCATTTCAAAGTTTACAAACTATAATATATTTCAAACTCACATTATATTATACAAATATATCCACACTTCTTTTGACAATTCAAGGCTAACAAAAAATATATACAAAATGTGCCTGAAACATCCATCTTCCTTAATGTTTTCTCTCTCCTTATTTCGTCTGATTACATACATACAGATTACAAAATACATACATATAGATTACAAAAGAAGCAGTCAAGGAAACAGGATGTTTGAAGTATAGAATTAAATGATAATCCGCTTAACATAACACATTTCATTACACTTCAACTCCATAATTATGACATGTAATATTAAAATAAGTATCTATCAGATTACAAACATTAGTCGAACAATCCTAACAGCACTGCATTCAATTGCAGAAGATCGAACTTTTGTCACTGTAAATTCTGACTTATAATGTGAAAATATCAATATATATAATTATGTCTTTACTGAGGCAGAGAGACAACCTGATGAGTATAACATTAAAGTTTACTGCTTTGCCTGATTAGATAATGTATGTTCCTCTCTAGTACAGAGAGAAAACATATATTCTGAAACTATCATGGAAAGAAAGATCTGCATGCAAACTGCGAAACAGAAATAGAAACAATTGAAAAAAGTACTTCTGTGGGGAATTTAGCCCGGGTTTAGTTTAGCATCTCATAAATTTCAATAAATAATACAATGTATGACACATATGGGACAATGGACATGCCATTTTCACAAACAAAAAGTTATGTTCATAAAGTAAGGCAACATATCTTTCAAGGGAGAAATACAAGTTAACAACATGAATATAACAACAACAAACAAAAAAAAAAAAAAGGGGGGGGGGGGAAATTAGAAAAACTGTGGCCAATTTGGTCAGAAACAAATA
>JBCAUA010601897.1:0-16164 GCA_038406235.1 Peronia verruculata
GACAGTGTTAGAAGGACAGTGTTAGAAGGACAGTGTTAGAATGTTAGAAGGACAGTGTTAGAAGGACAGTGTTAGAAGGACAGTGTTAGAATGTTAGAAGGACAGTGTTAGAAGGACAGTGTTAGAATGTTAGAAGGACAGTGTTAGAAGGACAGTGTTAGAGGGACAGTGTTAGAATGTTAGAAGGACAGCGTTAGAAGGACAGTTTTAGAATGTTAGAAGGACAGTGTTAGAAGGACAGTGTTAGAGGGACAGTGTTAGAAGGACAGTGTTAGAAGGACAGTGTTAGAAGGACAGTGGGAGAGCCTGCATGGGACCTTATCTGAAACAGATGTGCAAAACATACACACACATGCACACAAATGAACGAACACATAAAAAGCAAAAACAAAGGGGAAAAAGGACGAAAAAGAAACAGTGACAATAAAAAGCCGATTCCTTACAATGTTACAAATCAACAAAAGGATCCCAAGTTGTGACAATATCTGACATTTTTATTCCTTAAGCCACTCAGACAAGTTTACAATGAATGCACTGCAGTCAACATGTGTTACACCATCAGTGTAGGAAAGACAAGTGGTGTCTCCTAACTAGCGAGTTACTGATGTCATCTACATTTCAACAGACCAAGAACTTTATATCACCAACTTTGCCACAATCTGAGAAACCCAAAAAAACTACCACCTATAATATGTAACAAAAACAAACAAACAGACAAGCAGAAAAAAAAAACCCACCCCAAAACATAATAATAAAGCAAGTTGTGTTTCGAGAAAATAAACAAAATTCATTTTGCATAGTCAAAACTACGCTTTAGGTGGAAGTGGGTTTGGGTTTAAAAAGTACCATTAAATTTAAAGCAACAAAACAAATAATGACTGCCGAATTATGTCGCTGGACCACAGCTTAAAAAACAAAAAGCAAAAAGACACAGCCAAGAGAGGAAATGGGACTGATGATATCAGCACAAGAACTGTCTTACATTGAACTGCCAGCTGCTCTGGGAAAACTTTACACAAATAGGAAGACTGAAAGCTAAAGCATAGATCGTGAGCTCAGTTCTTTGTTGTCCTATCTCCATTTTGGGCGAAGTGGAAATATATAAATTATGTCATGTGAAAAAGAGATAGTAAATCTACCATTTACTGTCGTCATTTCATCCATCTCTTGCCCAAACAGGTCTATTTTGAAAATCATTTTGTCCTATCCCCTTTGTACAAAAACAGTTGCTAAACACAGCTCATCAATTTTCTCAAAATGTGAAAAATGGAGATAAAGCAACAAGGAACTGAGCTCAAGAGATAAAAAAAAGTTAAAATAATCATTCTATAAGAGTCAAAATGATCATTCTATAAAAGTCAAGGTTCTCATTCTATAAAAGTTTGAGTAAAGTGAGTGACTATTAGAGTGAAACTACATTCAACAAAAAAACTTACACATTGAGCTTACAGAAAGGTTGAGAACACTGCAAAAAATGTACAAAAGATGGAAAAACAAAAATTATATACAAGATGCAAAGGGCATCATCAGGCCTAACTCTGTCCAATATAAAATCAATAAAATATTTGGAAAATGTAAAATCAAATTCATGAAATTGACGACAGAAATCAAATACAAATGTGTGTCTACTAGACAGCCAGCATCAGGGCTTGCCAAACATCCCATACTGTCTATAAGACTAGCCTAGGGCTCTTTGGGTGAGTCTGCTGTATATATTTCCCTGCCCTTAAATACTTTTAGAATTAAACACTGACATTTTTCATAAAAAGAAAAAAAACAAAAAAGTCACAATAACAAAGACTACAGGCTGCTTCTCTGTAATACAAACAATGTGTCTTATAACAACTTCCACATGTCTTGTACACATGCAGCCTTAAAATACGACAGTTATGAAAGGATACTAGGAACTGTTATTTTAAAGAAAGCCCTTACAACATGGAGCTGCCTGTTCTTGCTGCCCTATCTAAGGTACCTACGTCCCACCGGACATGTGCAGGCCTTATGATCTCCTAGCAGTAGTCGATGATGAATTGATCATGAATCACTCCCAATTTTCAGGCCATGATCACAGTGAAGTTTATAAGCCTCAGTGAGATTCTGCAGGTGCTTCTTTTATTGATAATAACTACATCCCATAACAAAGTGATACATTTTATATTGGTATTCTGTACAGCAAGGGCAATATGGTGTTGCAAGTCCAACACTACAAAAATAAAAAAAAAAGCCAGACAGAGCGATGCAAACCACATGGAATCCACAGGCAGAGACAGAACAAGGCAAAGACCACACCAGCCTCAGGGTAAAGATGTTTGGACAGCGATGTGCTGGCAGATGGAAAGTTGGGGGGAAGGGGAGGAGAAGGAGGTGGAGCTCCTCATGGTATGAACATCCATCTCATTCCTCACTACAATTACATCAACTGCCTTCTATCAGTGGAAAGAAGCTGACAGACAGGAATACAATGTCATGCTTTACTATAATATTCTATCTCCACATCCTTCACACTCCCTCCCTCCCATCTCTGAACAACACCAAAACCAACACTATCCAATCAACTTCTGTCTTCAGTGAAACCATTTTGCTTTGTGGGTTAAGTTACTTCCCTTTCCAGCTATAAGAGGTAAAAGACAAGCATTGTAAGGAAAGAAAAAAGAGTTTTTGCCCCTCATATCTGAGACAAGTCAGGCAAACAACTAGGCCTATCAGCCTATCACCATGAGAGAGACAACATTTTCATTAAACAGTGATTTTTTTTCTTTTGTTTCATAACTGGCCATTACTCATGCTTCAGATAACAAGAAGAAAGTGATTTGATTTTTTCCCCCCTTTTTTCACAATGTTTGTCGAATATCTTGTGTTTTGACAAAAGGAAACATTTCAGTAGACGGTCATTGCCAGGCAGCATCAGAAACAATACAACTGTTTGTAGATCAGGACTTTGGTCCTTCTGAAAGGTGATGGATGATAAGGTGCATGTCCTTGAACCCTCTGTATCCCAGAATGAACATTTCCCAGCCTCTGTATCCCAGGATGAACATTTCTCAGCCTCTGTATCCCAGAATGAACATTTCTCAGCCTCTGTATCCCAGGATGAACATTTCCCAGCCTCTGTATCCCAGGATGAACATTTCTCAGCCTCTGTATCCCAGGATGAACATTTCCCAGCCTCTGTATCCCAGGATGAACATTTCCCAGCCTCTGTATCCCAGAATGAACATTTCCCAGCCTCTGTATCCCAGGATGAACAGTTCTCAGCCTCTGTATCCCAGGATGAACATTTCTCAGCCTCTGTATCCCAGGATGAACATTTCCCAGCCTTACCCCAAGCAGTTACTGTATTCTCAGACAAGATTACATCTCAATAACAAAGACAAGAGTCTACGTCTGACTCATCAATCATCTTCCAACGATAACACAAAACATCTTTTACAGGACTAATAAGGAATCTTACAACTTCCTCCTATTTTTGACCTTGGATTACACAAAAGTCTTGAAAGACAAGATATTCAAATACATATTGAAGCATAACTTTTTGCTGGACCAACAATTCACTAGACAGAAATAACCTCAAGATAATTTCTTTAAATTCTAATAGATTCTAATCCTGGCAGTCAAGGGTTAATTTAAACCAATATCAGAACTACCTAACCATCAGTCACTAATCACTAAGATAATGAACAGTTTACACAAACACAGGAGAACTGAGAACTAAGCATAGGATTATTTAGAATTGTCATTTATGAACAAAAAGTTTATCCAAAATTAGAATAAAAAAAAAAAAAAGGACTTAGTAAAGAATCTATATTATAAAATTGCAAGAAAACCCAAAATAGACTTATGGACTCAAAAACTGCTGAATGGATCCATCTGAAATTTGGCACACAGCATTGTTGCATATGGATCTGTGTTTTTATGTACATAAACCCGAAAAAAGCTTAATATTTTTTATGCTATTCTAAAAATGCGGAAATAATTGAATAATAAACTTGCAAAAGGTGCTTGATTGCAATTGTATGTTTGATAGCACGATGCATTCAAAACACGTTTTTCTTTGAGTAACTTTCAGTTTAATCGACCAAAATATAAAAAAAAAAGGGGTGTGTATGCTTGCGATACACTTTAAGCCGCAGGGCTACATATTAAAAAAAAGAAACTTCCCATGCTTGTAGTCGCAGGGCTATAAATCTCCCATAGTAGGTCCATCTGGAATTTGCTACACAACACTCATACATAGAGATCTGTTTTGGTATGACTTATAATGATTTAAAACATCTCCGGCCAGGCCAAGGCTTCTTTTTTTAGTACACTATAAATATGCAACAAAAACCACAGTAAACTTATGGACTGGAAAACTGTAGAATGGATCCATCTGAAATTTGGCACACAGCTTTGTTACATTAAGTAAGGCCTGTGGTTCTTTGTAAACAAACCCAAAAAAGCTTATTATCTTGGACGGAATTCTAAAGATGCGATAATAATTGAATAATAACTAGCGAGGGTACTTATGTTCGATAGTATGACGAGTTCAAAGGACGTTTTTCATTGAGTAACATTCAGTTTGATCAACCAAAATATCAACATTGAGGTGCGCACATTTTGCCATACACTTTAAGTCGCTGAGCTATTTTTTAAAAATCTCCCTCCCACAGAGCGTTCTCTTCTGGTACATCAAGAAACTAAGAACTCCAGATATTGTCTGGGCACTAAGACATGTGAAAGGGGTCAGTAATCCACAAGTATTCATCATGTATCATTATCATAATTATTGTTGGAGATCCGTCCAAAAACAGGTACAGCATGAGAAAGGAGTAAACTAAATATTGCTGTAGTCACTTATGGAGTCAGAGAACTAATTACACATAGAAACTGAAGGCACCAAATAGAGGAAATGAGTCACATTGAATGCAGTGGTATCTATCATTTGTCAATGGATTCATCCTGTCAATTACTGTTGGAGCTGCATACACTATTACTATACAGCATTCACTGGAACAAATCAAAAAGAATGTCAAGTTAACAATGAGTCAGGAAATTACATAAAGAAAAGTGGACATACCAAAGAGCATGTGAAAATCAATCATAAGCTGGCCATAAAACTCACCATGTATCCTACAGAAGCAATAAACTCATTCACTGCGACGCCCTAAAACCAATCCTGTGTTAATAAGCATCAGGAAATCACAAGTGTCTGCTGTTATTCAAGGTTACTATTTGTTACAAGAAGAAACAGATTTTGTGTCTGATGTGGGTTCTTATCACCAGGTTGACTGACAATCATCAGCTCGCAGCCTCCATCAAACAATTCTGTGAAACGTTGGTCAGAGTCAGAACGCTGGGTTAGACTAGTTAGAGGGGAAAGGGAGAGAGGTTGGTGGTCAGCTGACCGTGGATGTACCAACCAGCTTCCCACATACAAGACAGCAGTTTTTAGATGTGTCTCACACAGTTAAGGACAGCTAGTCAAGTGGTTATCGCCAGAGAAACAACTACATATACTGTAGTTCTATGGTTTTGAAAAAGAGGAAATACAACAATGAGGAGATAAACTACACCACAAAACTAAAAGTAGGGAAAATATGAACTAAAGGTATGAAACTGAGCCATGCATGCCCTAAAATTCACAATGAGGCATAGAGACAATAAAACACTGGAGATCTGCGCGACTTTAGCTCAAAGACACAGATAGCACAGATAAACTGATGGCACCATTGATGGCACAAATGAACATTTCTTATACCCTGACTCTAAATCTCATGTAGACATAAAGCTACAGAATACCTGAACACTATACATCTCCTGAATTCAATGACAATTTTGCATTTTGCTGCAAACTGAATTTTCTGTCATGCAAGTTGCCTCCATAATAGCAAATTTGTAAAGCAAATTCTCATGTGTTTGTATAAAAAGCAACAGACCCTAGGCTTGACAAACAAACACAAGGATCTCAAGTCATTTTCTCTTCATACTGAAGGGCTACTTGGAAACTTCATTCAAATGCAAATGTCCTGAGCAAATCTTGGAAAAGATTATCCCTTTGACGCTAATGGGGTCAAGGACAGTGAGTTCTCTTAAGGCAAATGTTCCATAAGAGCCAACTTTGAACTCTTTTCAGCCCAGTTTTTCAATGGAATTGGAAATAATTCATTTATGCTTAAGAGGATCGCTTTTAAACATAATTCTTTCTTTAAAATTTTTATCTGTGTCAAATTTTAAGCCCTGAAACAACAAAGGTTAATGTTTCCTAATTGATTTTATCCTGGTCTGGAATATAGGAGATTATAACTTTTATTTGGAGAAATAATGAACAATGTTTTCAGCAGCATAGAAAAATGATTATTTCAGCATTTGTTTTAACTACTATTTTTCATTCTCTCACCCTTATAACATAACAAAATACATGTATACATAAAAGTTTCATTATGAAAAAAAAAAAGGTATCATTGTCTTCAGAATATGACTTAGTGATTGGCACAAATGTAATAAACAACAAAAGCAGGTTAACAATATGTTTATTCTTTAGAACCACGCAACAATTATTATTATAGACTTCTTGGTCTAATGCTGCCCTCGCATGTTCAATATTCCTAAATAAAGACGAGTTCCATAAAGGGTGGGGGGGGGGGACCAGGTAGAAAAGGTTAAATTGCTGCCACAAAAAATAAATAAACACAAAGAAACATAAAAACATTACAATTTAAACAAAGTAGAAAAAAAAAGTGTTTCTCACTCCTCTCATTGAATTTAATAAAGATGAGTTCATTTGATAAAATAACGGCTGGTTGCCCTTACAACAAACATTTGTAACATATACAAACAAGTATTAAGGCAATAATGTGACAATCCATTTGGCTCTGTTGATGAACTTATTATCAGTTCTCTGGACAAGACTGTTCCTGATCCTATAAGTTCATTCCATTTGGCCCTGATGATAAACTTATGACCAGTTGTCTGGACAAGACTGGACAAGACTGTTACTGTTCCTGATCTGAACTAGAAGTTGGACATCCCAGGCTGCCAATTTCTGATCATGAAGACAAGCCAGATGATGTGCAAAATGGCTGAGTCTAGTTATGGCAATTTGTTCAAGTTCTTTAAATTGTCTGTTGGCTTTTTTTTTTTTTCACCCTGTTGGTTAATTGCTGGTAGACAAGTTATCTTAGATTTCAGATAATTTTGTAAAATGACAGTGAATAGCATAATCATCCATACTGATGTCTGATCTAAAGAAGAAGTCGAAGCTGGAAGGAAGTCCGTTGTGTTTTGGCATATAAATGACATGATGGACAGCTGAACTTGGACAACAGCCATCACCAGTATCTCAGGAAATCCCATCCACCAATGACCTTGGCCTTGCCTCGGCTGTAAGTTTGCCCTACTCCTTGCCTTGACCCTGCTATGGTGGGTACGATGTGAGTGACAGACTCAATAAATTAAAAGCCTACCAACAGAGATGCCGTCCAAATAAAAAATAACGGTGGCGAGTCGTGTTCATGATTTAATGAAGGAGGAAAACCCCTGTCCTCCTGTCCTACTTCCCACCAGAAATCCCATCAGGTTTTTCTGAAATCTTGGGCTCTACTATCCTGAGACCTGATCACTGGTTACCTTCACACTCTTTCACTCAGTCCTCACTATCAAAGATGTTTGAAAATGTAAACATTAAATCTGGACACGTCTAAATGTTCACATTTCACCTCAACACTTTCTCTATGAACAAATATCTAGTGATGGCTGATTAACAAACTATCACTCTAACTTAACTATTATATAAAAACACTTTACAAAATGTAAACCCTTGTACTAGGATATACCCAAGTATTTTGATCTTAACCTGTATCCTGTGCTTTCTGCACATACATGGAGATGTTAATCTAATAAACTTTGTCTTCAACCCTTGCTATCAAAAGCTTCAGGAATATAACTCATGTCCAACGTCAGATCTAAACAGTTCAAAACTGAACTTTCTCAATGCACTGTGAGCTTATGAACAATATTTCACTCATTCAATCTGCACTTAGTTTTGCCAAATAAATATAACTTGATGTATAACTTGTCATATAAACTGGTACATTCTGACAATGGAAGTGATGTCCCCGGGGGACCAAATCCTAATGACGTTGTGTTTTCTAAAATTCTGCCAGCACCAGAACAAACAAATTTCACCATCAAAGGATCTGATGTCAACAATAAAAAGCACATAACTGAAGATGAAAAACAAAACAACAACAATAACAAATAACAACAAAAACCAAGATTCCAATAAGTCATGTGTAATATCATAAAATGAGGCACTTACTTCTTCAAGAAAACTGACATAAATTCAAGTTTCAATGGGATGGGATTAAAAAAAAAAAAAAGAATATATCTATTAAGAAATATCCAGGCCTGAATATACTTTATACAGAAACTCAGTAATAACATTGAGTCCATGTAGTTGCATATAAACATTTGACACGTTGTACCAGCCCCCCCCCCCCTCCCCAGCTATTTACAAATGAAAGACATGGATGCAAGTTCAAGTTCTGTGATGAGAATAGTCCATACAATGAAACTGATGATGGCTCTTCTATTTACATGGGACACAGCCAGTGAAAAGATAATCATTCCTGCATGTAAAGCTATGACACTACAGAGACATAAATTTGATAAAACTGACCACTACGGATGGTCATCTCTATATACATACCATACAAAGGATGACAGGCAAACTCAAAGCTGTCAGAGGATGAATGAAATCATTTTATATGTATGATCATGGTCAAGTCTTTGTGTGCCCCTGGAGTTTTGATTTAGATTTGCCAATAATTCCTAACCTAAATCTGAGTACATTGGGATAAAATAGTTATAAATTTGAGCAAACTGAAAAGCAGAGAAAGGTAATGCCCCATTTTCAAATCTCATTCAAATTGTAAAACATTATATGACCATAACAAATTGCATAACTTTAAATGGTACAACATAAATTACCAAAACAAGAACTTGAAATGAGAATATATATTACTGTAAAACTGCACGCACGCACGCATAAGTTTAGTACGTGAGCAAACTATGAATTTTGCAAACGTTAACATATCGACTCAGTTCATACTCACATGTGTATCATACTGCATACTGCAGGAGTCCATTTCTGACTATTGGTTGATAAGAATGATATTTTAGCACACATATCCAAAACAGCCTACGATCAAAGTACACAAATTCATTAATTTTTCTTTGACTGCTATTCAACCAATGTCTAGTGCGTAATTGCCAGAATTTATCAACATCTGACCTCAGTCTATACTGATCTATAACCAAACTGGGACAAACCATTTATCAGTGGTCAGACAACAGAACTAAGATATAAAATGAAGTCACCTGGGAGAAACGAAAAGCTTGTCTTGAGGTCCTGGCGACCTCCATATTTCACATGTCAAATTGTCAAAATATGACTGCTGGTGGAACCAATATATCAGTGAAATGTACAGAAAGAACACAGACACAACCACTTGTTTCTGCTTTCAACCTTTGATGTTCAGGCTTGCTCTCCCTTACATTTCTTATGTCTGATTAGAATCACAGGCAGAGCCTCCAACATTTCCATTACAACAGTTTGGATGTACTTGATACACGTTTCATTGAATGATCCAGCTGGCCTCAAATTTCCTTAAAGCCGAACACAAAAAGAACTGATGAGGCAGAAGAATAGTATTTTTTACTGTGGCTGACAGGTATGCCTATAAGCCAAAAAAGGTATGAAACATAACGATGATCAGAACCACCAGTCAGAGAGATATGTAAAAAACATGACCTACATTCTCTGGCACAGACCTGGCAAACAGAGCAGATGATGTCAGCAAACCTTTTACATAATGTCAGAGGTTTTTGACATAGCTCTGTCCAGAAAACACATACAAAACCAACAAAATATTTGAACAAAGCCTAAAAAAAATCAGAAATAACACTAATCAATATAAAGGTTCGACTAAAAGATTTTATGGGGACATCACACGATCAAATCAGATCAATACAGATGTCAGACATGATGTAATTTGTAACTTTTCCACACCAGTATCTCCTCAAGGACAAAAGAACAAAAAGCATGAATATTCATATCTTGTGCCCAGGGCAAAGGAGTCAGAATACAGGTTATGGCCAGTTTTTACTATTTTCCAGTTCAGCAAATCAATTTCTTCTTCTTTTTCAGAACACATTTATGTTTTGTGAAAAAAAGACAAAAATAGTTAAAAACAAACATAACTCAGAATTGCCTCACCTAACTTCTGACTCATTTGCCTTGGCCACAAGAATATAACAAACTACATTCTACATAGCTGCCACGTGTTCAGAAGATCAACAGTCAAGATGGAAATAAAAAGATGAATCTCCAAGTAGGCAGCAGCAAAAATCTGGTCTTTCACCGCTGAGTCTACAAGCCAGAGTGAACAAATCTGAGCAATCATTTTCCATTGAAGATCTGATTATAGAGAGTTGTTGTCAGCGAAATGACAGTCTCTTAAGGCGATCTGCGGTTGAAAAATATCGATATCAACATTTTTTTTTTTTTCAAATTTTGGTTTTCCCGATTTTCCACCCCTATAACCATTTTTCTTCGACCCTATACTGTTATTACCCTAAAAAAAAAAGTTTATAAAAGGGTTAACCATGTATGGAGGGCAATAAATTTTACATAATCTCAATTCTTATTATGCTGTTATTATTATTTGTGCACGTTTAGAAAGGAAGTTTTTGTTGATTTGGCAATTTTAGGATTTTCAGCAGCAGATTGCCTTAATAGTAAAAAGTCGTTCCTGGTTCCACCAACTCATAAGACTGAGAGTCCTTGTATTTCATACGGAAGAAACAGCAAGATCAGAACATTCACCCAATGAATGCAATACGTCTTGTGAAATCTAGTGAACCTGTAGAATTGTGAAACAGATCAGTTGTGCACAATTGATTGTCAGTTCTATTCTCCTTTCCATGCCAGTGTCACACACAGAGTCTTTGTTTCTTGCTAGATCAGTTGTGCACAATTGATTGTCAGTTCTGTTCTCCTTTCCATGCCAGTGTCACACACAGAGTCTTTGTTTCTTGCTCTATCTTCTCCCATCTCTGGTTCTGAACTTTGGCTTGTAGCTTGTGTAACTTGACCATGTAAGACTTGACCATGCCAGACTTAACCATTCAAACTTGGAGCATAATTTGGCTATGTATTGATTCCATATTATATTCATTCCCAATTTATCTTTGGCTACTGTCGTATCTATGGTTTCTCATACACATTTTCATCATAACATAACCAGACAAGAGCTGGCCCTGCCTGTGGATTAGTTCACATTTACATGAACAATAAGCAAATATCTGTATTTCTCACATATGAAATCAATGATGACTTGGAACCAACTGTGACAACCACTGAACTGCAACTGCAGTACCAACTATATCACTGACTGTCCACTAACCAACATAAACATTGAGTGTGTTGAACATCACTAGCTGGTTCGAACCACTGACTTACACAATTTCTGCCAGATAAGCAAACTTCTGAGGATTTCCTGACATAGTCTCCCCCCCCTGTCTGTTTCAAGTCTGATCTCAGACAAATTTTAGCAGTGTCACAGACACATGCTGTGTTGCAAATCTTCTACCTTGTAATATCTTTCCACATCTTGGATGTCCCTTCCAAAAGCAGTCTCTGTGTAGTCAACTCAGTTTGCTAACTGACAATGTGTTACTGTAGTGATCTCTCATCCTGCACAAAGTAGAACCTCCCAAGTCAATCCACAACTCATGTGCGAGATCTCAAGCCGACACTGGGCTAACCTCTCTGACCCAGCACAAAGCAGAACATCCCAGGTCAATCCACAACTCATGTGCGAGATCTCAAGCCGACACTGGGCTAACCTCTCTGACCCAGAAACACTCTCAGCATGCCTGTCTTCTCCTCAAATCTGGGGACAGAAAACAGAACAACATAGAACTTTACTGAATGAACGTCAACTATTGTTTTTCCACTGCCAGTGCCCCAAATCCCACACAAATAGACTGCAACCATTAACTTATCAAGCCCAGACATTGTAATTATTGCAACATTTCCCCCCACTGACTGACAAGGCCCATAGTAACCGTAGCAATTTCTGAGTTGTGCCTCTTCTGGTGACCAAATATTGCACTGTGTGTGACTGCAAGCTGAACGCTGGATAATTGCAGTCATTTCCACCTCTAATTCTCCTTGTTTTGTTTTGTTTCAGCCTGGGGTTACTGGCTTATAAACTGTTATTGGATTCAAACTGTTTGTTTTTTTCTCTGCGTAAAGTGTATTTTTGATTCAGTTTGTCTACCTTCATTCTGTTGATCAAGACAACAGAGATGATGCAGATGTGTGACAACATATTTATTTTATGGCCACATGTCAATACCAGATTACACAAAAATCCATTTATAAAAGGAGCAACAGTTACTTTTGTAGAATTTAGAAAAAAATGTGAAAAAACCTCCCTGGGCACAGAGACCAGTAGCTGGTCCAGACCTCAAGGCTTTGACAGTCAATGTGTGTCAGTATCAGTTCAAAGTATTGAGTTATAGAAACAAAAATGTCTTCAGTTCGTTCTTGCTTCATCCTTTATATCCTCAGCTTCTCTCCTTCCAGACATATGAACATATACTCCAAGCTGGTTAGCACTGGTGCAAGATTTCCCACACATCCGACACTTACTAGGTTAAAATCTGTTACTAGGTTAAAATCTGTTATTAGGTTAAAATCTGGAAAGACTACTGAGGAGACAGACAAATATAATGTGCGTTTTTTTTTTTTTTCTAACATTCTGCAAGCATTTTAAAACCTAACTAAAAATCTGCAAATGTGCTGGATCCTGTTTCTTATCTCTCTACAACAAATGCCATCTCTCACTCTCGGCTCTGGGTTAGACATGACAGAACAAGTGCTGTGGAGAAGAATGTAAAAAAGTTCACAAATCTTAAGTTGGCGTGTCTCACTCACCTGTAACACTTATCTCGCAGGTGGCTCATAATGGCTGGTTTGAGTTTGGGGATTCCCCCTCGGCTATTTTTACCCCGTCCAGTCACAATATTCAGGTATGAGTTCTTTTTGTCTGGCTTTCTCAGATACACTGCAAGGACAAGAATGAACAATTCTAGAACAAAAACAACAAAGTAATGCCACAGCTTTTCTAATTCTCACCCCAGACATCATCAAACAGCTCACTTCTGAGTTGTCAGAGTTGATCCCTGGATTAGCCAATCTTTTTTGTCAAACTCTTGCTTTATAAACACAAGGTGAGTTTTCACTTTTGAAGACTTACTAAAATTCAGAGCAAGTGTCATATGTTAGCACTTCAACAGATGGATACTCATCAAAAATGTGTCTAGTCAGCTGTGGTAGTGAAGACAAATAAGATAACAATTATCTTTCATAGTTTGATAAGTCAGCACTTTGAACTGGCGTTCTTATTATCTTACAAAAAGTATTAAACAAACCAAATTGAAGATCTCACCCAGGTTGAAGATATAGCTGATATATATATAACATGTCCTAAACTACATCTCCTTCATTTCAATTATGACTTAAACAGAGATTAAAAACTGCTCTGTAGCTACTTCACCAATCTATTTGATGCACTGAAGATTAAGACTCAGTACCAGTACAAACTGAGTACAGGACTACACAACACAACAGGTGATCGACAGAAACTATCAAAGACAACACAGGAACATCACTAGACAAATCTAGCTGTTCTTCATTCATAAATCCTCCTTTTTTGGCCATAAGACTTATGAATATGTCGTCAGCCAATACTTTGGTCTCTAAAATGTTGCAATGTGTTTCTACAAGATCCAAAGTTGTCTAAATTCTCGTAATCAAAGGGATAAACTTGCATTAAGTTCTATTCTCCTCACATCTTGCAGGCCTGAGATTTAGCAAGGTAGACTAAGGAGCCAGCCGGGCTCCTAACCTGGGAAGTTCAGGTTGCCAGAAAATGTTTCAGGTTGCCGGACCCTTTGATCGAAAATCCAGTTCTATTTTAAATTGTCTTACTATTGCTAACAAACAATACTTTCAATACCAACACTGTTTCTGCTGATTAATTTTTAGAAAACAACTTTATTCTCTGTTTTTATTGATATACCGTAGTGTACAAAATCTATACCATTGGCAGTAACTTTTAGGTCACCAGCCCGGCGAGTGGTGCCGTAAATCGAGTTCGCCAGACACCATTTTTAGGGGCCATTGGCGAGTTGCGAACGTTAAATCTCAGGCCTGATCTTGTAGAGTGAAACACCCGAATAACGACAATCGATGTTCTTACAAAAATCTCTAGTTATTCCTGTATACAAGGAAATAAAGCAAAAGTTAAGTCAGTGATATTCAAAAGAAAAATAACAGTATTATGCATATAATTTTCATATGGTTCCTTTCACTGTTGATAAATGTACGTCGACAAGACATATGGCATAATGTGTTTTGTTTCAGGAAGAATTATCTCGGCAATAAGTTCTGATTTTACATTCACTGCCCAATGAAAGCAATTTTCTGGTCCAAGCTGACAAGTGTCTTTTGATAATTTACAACCATGACAGAACAAACTACACGTGTGATATCTGCTGGCAAGGATAGACAAACGGTGTGATAATAGTGTGTATTTAGGCCTAGCAGTAAAGGATCGCTGAATGAATGCAAACACTCTAGCGGTGAACATGCCTACAGCGCAGCAAGTGTAGTTCATGTGTACATGTCAAATATCACGTTTTCTGCACACATGGTCAGCAGCTCTTTTTCACTAACAAAATTAACTTCAGTTACGTAGAATGTAATAGTGTATTGTTGTACTGTAGACTAACAAAGAAAGCGCGCTGCTAGGGAGACCAATCACAAGGCCGGCAGTTACATATAGGGAGGTGCGACTGGCCAGTTCTGTGGCTGTGTTAGGTCACACGGTTGTCAAAATCCACTGTCCACTCAGAAATTCTTGCCATTCCTGATGTTTTGACATTCAGTTGTCGTTATTCAAGTGATTTATCACAAAGCGTACTTAGAAAAAAAAAGGGGTGAGCACTTCCGGGTTCCTGGTGTCATTAAACATGAAGTTTCGCAGTTGGTGAGAGGAAATATCATTTAACAACCCAGCTGCAGGTGTGAATACTCTCTATCCCATGGGGTTCAAACCTGACATATTCGAGATAAAGTCCTTTTATCCAATGACTGTAGAACTACACAATATCCTTGTGGCATAAACTAGTGAAGTAAAACCACAATACATAATAAACACGAAGTCAGTTATTACATGCCACGCACTTACATTCTTCCTTTTGTTCTATTGCCAGATTGACAGCTTTGATAGCTTCGTCCAGATGGTATAGGTGTAGGTCTAACGTGTTCTCCTTCTCCAATCTCTCCAGTCTGCGGAAACAGATTACAGGAACATGTGAAACGTGGTATGGTCAGATCAGACTCTCAGCAAATTTTGAGCACATGAAGTTATTGTTATCACTGTGAAGATCATTCATTTCCCTTTCTGTGCATTAAACAATTTTTCTACTACCTTAAGTAGGAGTCAAGATATCACCAATTAAAGACGATGCGGGTGATCTGTTGCTGCAGCTGAATTTAGTGAGAAAATGGCAAATCACTTTTGTTAATTCTTATTTATTTTTGTTAGGCCTTGTCATGAAATTACAACCTCTGGGCTTTTACTCAATCTACAGCAGCAAATTTAACTCTAAATTACATTTTCAGATTGATATAGAAGGGTTCTGTTAAAACAATAAAAATGTGCTAAAAATTCATTCACTGTTGAAAAGCACATAATTTCTGCCATCGCCTCAGTTTGACCAGTGCCTGCTTTCACATGTCATGTCTCATATAGAACAGCCATCAGACCACTATGGGAGACTCACAGTGGGATTTCAATAAGGCAAGCTCTATTTAGAGGGCATACCCTCTATATAAACAGAAGAGGGTTTTTTTCCTTATTTAGAGGGTATACCCTCTAAGTAAGCAGAAGAGGGTTGTTTTCCCTATTTAGAGGGTATGTTTTAGATAGCCAGTGGCTACTTGGGGTAGCAATAAATATAATAAATCTATCTAGGCCTACAAGGTCTGGGTCTGGTTAAGTGCAACCCACATTGCTGCCGGCAATCCTAGCCTAGGTTGGGCTTGGTCTT
>JBCAUA010602008.1:957-16164 GCA_038406235.1 Peronia verruculata
AGAGTTCTTGTATCCAGTTAGTTATGTAACATGTCGAAAAGGGGGGGGGGGGGGCGGGGGGTGCGCCCCGCCCACCCCCCCCCCCCCCCCCCCCCCCATCTTTTGAAATTGCCATACTCTGTTTGTCTTAATTGCCTCATTTGTAGTACAGTGTTTCGAAGCATATAAATTTGTCATAGTTTACAGGACCTCCTTTTTTCCCCAGAGAAGTTAAATAATATGCCATTATATAACACAATTTTAGCAAATAATAAATCAAAACAACAAGAAAAAACTTGGTAAAGACCCTCACAATATTAAACAAAATTTAATTGTTAAACTATAAATTATACATAAGAAATAAAATTATTCTCACTTATTACAGTATAACATCAGGAATCACAGGCAGAAACATTTTACCTGATGGGCTTGGGCAGCAAGTTTAATTTCTGACTGCAGATCTGAGATTTTACCATTCAGTGATGACACATCCCCTTGAAGTAAAGCCTGAAGATATAACAACAACCAGGAAGTAGAATCTTTTCTCTCATGCTTACGCAGCACACAACTAATCTCACTGACACCCTTGATGCTAAGCTCTATCAGCACTTCATTGTATAACTCTTCCATTGCTATAGCACTAAAGCATGACAACTTATGGTTTGACCCTGAGCAAAATTATCAATAACTGTTGGGACAAGACCAAATAACTATCAATGCCTCTGATTACTTAATAAATACTGTGATATCAAAATGTCTAGCAATGATTTATGGATAAATGGAGTTGAACTAGTTTGATCTGATTTATGGACGAATGGAGTTGAATTATTTTGAAATCAAAGACAGACCTACCTCGAGGGAACTGAATTTTCCATCCATTCCAGTCTTGACCCCATTCATCTCACTGGCTAACATTGCTCTGACGATGGCCTCCACCTGTTCCTGCGTCAGTCCCACGGGTCTCTCGTCTCTGTTGGCGGCTGCAGCCTGGATCACCGTCTGCTGAATGTACTGATAAATCTGGGTCATGTCCACCTGGTTCACTGCTGCTGTTGCTGCTATGGGTGGCTCAGATCTAGTTTCTGTTGCTGGTAAGATCTCTGGCACTGGGACAGGTGGGAGAGGCTGCACACAAGATAACAGACAATATAAAAGGAAACAATTACAAATATTACAAAGTTTTCAAATGTAATACTTCTGTGCATTCTAGAGTGCTAACACAAAACTTGAAATGTCACATTTCCACTTTCTTTAACTAACGATTTTGTTTATTTTGTAACACTTTGAATTAATGAGATCTGAAACAAGATATGCTGAGGTCATATTTTCATTTTCTAATGACAACATAAACAAAAACAAACTTATGTATCTCACAATATAAATTGGTCAAGTTTCCACCAATAATAAAATCTTCAAATTTCATATTTTAGTCAGCCATGTGAGTCATTATCTTTGTTTGATGCCACTTTTCTGACACGAGGTTTATGATGTTAGAAATGGTTTTGGGCAACCCAATTCTGTTCTGATAAAGTTACAGTTAGGCATGGATTATTCATTTTATGATTTCCCCCAATCATTGCTGCTCTTTCTACCTATGTAGGTACAAATATACGTATCTTTTCTGAGAGCAAAATAACCGTTCAAAGTAGTATCATCACCTTAAGTGATTCTTTCTACCTATGTTAGTACAAAATACACATCTTCTCTGAGAGCCAAACAACCACTAAAATGAGTATTATCAACTCAAGTACTAAGTTATGAATGTTAGGTTGGATACAAAGGCTATTACAGTACGGCAACACAGAGAATAATTTCTTTGACAGACCTGATAGACTGGTATTTCCTGCTTGGAGCTGGATGTCAACCACAAGTAAGACCAGGACGAGGACATCATTTGTTTTGTGCTGTCTAGGTACACACCCATATTTTGTCGCATCTCTCTTGTGTAGTATCCTGGTGAGACAGTTTGAAAGACCCAGGAGTTTTAATTCTATTTTTCTAAGGCTGGTTGTAAGAATGAAGAATGCTCTCAATGTATCGTAGTATGACAGGGATTTCATACAAATGGAGATGTCATGGCAGCTAGAAAATTAGACTACATTATATGTATATTTCTTGGGTTAATATGGTAATCCATAATATGAGTATATATTATTATGACTACTCTGACTATAAAGACATTCAAACATCATCATCACAAAAGAGCAGGAATAAAATCCAATTTCAGTTTGTTAATCAACCATCCCCTAATAATGCTGAATGCCTAACTATCAATTACGTAAAAAATACTGAAAAGCTACAAGATAGGCCCTAGCTTAAAGAAGAGATGAGGGATATCAAATCGGTCAACAAAGCTGAGATCAAGTTCACTTTTTCCTACAGCCGAGCTTTTATATTTGTAAATATATCTAATGTTACTATCATATCCAAGCTGTTTTCATAAAAGATAAAAAGAACGCTGGTCTCATAGGCAGGAAGATGATGAAACCAATGTAATATAAAAAAAAAATTCCAATTCTAAAAAATGTTCTTTCAAGAGAGCGGAACCAAACTGTATCAGAAAAACTTATAGACATACCTCCGAGCAAAAGAAGGGGCAACAGCAGTAACAGAGGCAGCAAACAGCAACAACAGCCACGTCTTCTTCTGCATCCCAAATTGTCAAGAAAAAAAATAAAAAAATAAATCTACACAAAATCAAAAAGCCAAGACAAGAAAATATAACAGAAATGTTTCCAACAGCACCAAAAAAATCAAAGTAACTCCATAACAAAATAAAAAAAAAAAAAAAAAAGACCAATATTACAATGGCAAAATAAAAATAAGCTAAATTAAAGCTACAATTCATCCTCAATTAATGTTAAGTCCCAAGTTTTTATCAACAGGTTTGACAGTTTTTATAACAACGCTTGTATGTGTCAGGGTCTTGCCTTACATGATCAGTACCTTGCTATTAAAAAAAAAAAAAAAATTTCTTGGTGAGTACAATGTTCTGAGGCAATGAAACAATTTCATTTAAAAAATGTCGTAAACCAGTCACTTGATTTCGTGCCCACAAAAACAGAAAAAATGGCTGAGTAAAACAAGACCTGTGGCAGTAAACTGATGACAGATAAAGAAAAGTTCTTGCCTCTGTTTAGCCTCGATGTCCCACAGCAGGAATGTAGCTGACTTGGTAATCATCCAGCGGAAGAAGGTTGCAAGTCCATTTAACAACCACCGAGCTGGCACCACGATGGGTTTGCTTGCTGCCACAGCTACGGTTTTTAAACCTGGACCACTCTTTTCTGAGAGAGAAATAAAAAAGCAATGTATTTCAACTTTTCCCTATCTGAGTGAAAAAAAAAAAAAAATTCAAATTAATTAAACTGAGGTCATTTGAAGAATCAAAATTACAAAACAAAAAAATTACATCAAATGAGTCCCTTCTGGGCAACCACGGAAATTTACAAATCTATTAGCAACATATGGAGAAAGATCGCATTTGACAACTATTTTATCAAGTAATAACACTGAAAATGTTGGATGGTATATTACTGCATCTGAAATATGACTGCTCTCAAAATTTAAAATAAAAAAAAAATTAAGGCACTGCAATTCAAACCTTTAACTTCAATACAAATTAGTGTTAACAGTTGCCAGAAATCCTGACTGGATGAATATTTGATGATATACAGTATCTTTTATGTGTAACAGAAGATGGTTCAGGAAAGTATGAATTAACGCTGACTTGCTTAGGGCATAGTCGACCTCCTCAAAAAATTTTCAAATAGTCAAGGACAAGACAATGAAACAAAAATTAACTAATCTCATAGAGAATAAAAGACAGATAAACATACAGCTAAGGTACATTTCACATTATATAAACATATAGATTACTATGACAGATCACCTGATATGGTTGTTGTGATGGTGGTTACGACGGTGGTGACGATGGTGGTGAAGTATGAGAAGAACCGGGACACTGTGCCTTGGGTGTGATGAACACCTCCAGCATCGTAAGACGAACGACTGCGAGTATCATAAGATGATGGCTTCCGTGCATAAGACTTGGCTGCTGATAAGCGAGAATCAGGGATGTCTACATCATCTGTGTCTGAGGTGAAACAAAGATAAAACTTATGAAATGTACGTAATACAACAAACCAAACACTAAAATTTTTAATTTCTGGTTTCTGTCCGATGTATCATAATCATCTTTTTGGACATAAATATTTTATTCAGTCCACAATATTTTGCTGCATTTTCAAAATCAGTAATTTTTGAACCACAACAGAATTAAATTTCTCCTTCAAATGCTGACATGTTTATAACAAGCTACAAAACTCATTGAGGTGAGCCACAATCAGTACTATGAAATACAAAGTCAGAAATCTTGCCTTTCTTTCCCTCACCCACAATCATCAACAGGTGAACTACTTTTCAATATTTGAATAGAAACATTTAAGAAGACCAAAACATTTTGAATAATTTCTTTCAATCACAACATGACCCAAATTGGCCTAAATCATCATTTTTTCAAAATGAAGGGAGGTTACCTGAGATGTCATTTTCATCATCCTCTTCTGAGTCAAGGCCTGAGAATGAAAATGTTATAATTCACTGTGAATCTACCATGCATTCAACAGAGACACTGTGGAGTACACAATGTAAGAGCGTTCTTCTAGTCAGCATCTTACCTTGAACGATTTTACATAAACCGGATGCCATATATAAAATCTTGATACCATTTTGGAATGTCATCTCCTTTAAACATAACCTTATCCTCTAGAGTATGGACCAGAATGTTATAAATTAGTCAGTATTTCCATGGTTCAGAAGACTTAAAAAAAATTAAAAGATAATGCAGCTAAAACAACAATTACATGCATTCTAACCCTTTCACCACTATGTGTATCTCCTCCCCCAGTGCTACAAAAATTTCACAAAATGAGCAGAATCACCAGTGGACTATGTTGCAATTTCATTTCTCTCGAGCTTAAAACCCCTTCATGCTCTGTTGATGTACAATATACATCATAATATGACTGAGCTCAGATAGGTCACTGACGTACAGTGTATGTCATCATACAGCTGTGTCTTATAAAATAGAAAAAGACTGTCCAACTGGCAACTAACACAGCTGTGACGTACGCTATACATCAATGGTGCATCACATACCAGCCATATACAGACATATGTTTTTTACGTTCGAGAGCTGTGAAGGGGCTAAATAAATCCCACACTGATTCAGCTGACTGGTTAAGCATGATAATCTTGACACAGATTTGAGACAAGAACATTCAGGGATTCTTTTGCTTAAATGTGGAAAATACTCAAAGGCAATAGATATAAACATACCATAGAGATGTTCCACAACGTGCTGCTGCCTGGTATTTTTCAGAGACTTTTCGGACTCGGCTTCATCCAGCCGGAGTTTGCGTTCACTCACATCCTCCAGCAAGCCGGCTTTCCTTTTATTGGACTCATTTTCATTGGTTTCGGTAGTAGTGGTTACAGTGGTAGTGACAGTGTTAAAGTTCCTGGCGCTTCTCCGCCGAGACAATCCCTCCATGTCAGATCTATAATTGGCACTGGATATGATGTCAGATCTTCTGGCTGTGGCAGGGAGCAAAACATTCCTTTCTGAACCATCTTCTGAGATGTCTTCGCCGTAGAGACCTTTAACCCCCTGGATATGGCTGCCTGAGCGAAGGAGCATGCCATCATAGTAATGGTCATGGACTGTATGAACACAGATGGAGAGAAAAGAACTATGAAATAATGATACATTTCTCACACAAGTGAAAAGAAAAAGAACACATCAAAAACAAAACAAAACAAACATAATTTTTTAAATCCCAAACAAATTGCACACACACACACCAGACACTAAGTAAAAAATATCGGAGTTCAGACAATAATGTGGTTTTATCACCACAGGACTACATGGATGTGGGAGAATGGTCTCAACTGCAAAACCAGATCACTATTGTACAAATATTCCTCAGCTCAATTAAATAATAGCAAGAATTCCCAGCATCAAGCCAAAAGAAGATAATATTAACAAGTGGAGATATGAAATTGTTCATTTGTCGCATTTGGCCACTGCTGCTAAAAAAAAAGTTTTAGATATTTCAAGAGTCCATAATTTGAATTCTAAATAAGAGTGCCCAGCACAAGAACAAGAACAACAACAAAAAATCAACAACAACATACTGATCCTGTTTGTCACTCTATCTCACCAGCAATTAACAAGTGGCAGCTCATTTCAAAATGGAGCACATTACAAAACATGGCACCAAATGGTTAGAAAAAAACTATTGATAATGTAGACAATAAATAACATGTTGTCTATTATTTCTAAATCCACACAGGGATATCAATCTGTCTACATGGAAAAAAGGAGAAAAAGTTTGTGGTATATTCTTTAGCAACAAGTAAAACTGAAGTATGTTAATGGTAAATAATACTGGATTTGGGGCCGAAAGAGAAGTTACTGACAGACAAAAAAGTAGGAAATCCTACTGAAGTAGAAATTTGACATCCCTGTCAATATGATGACAACCAAATTTTCTGCTTTTTATCAAAAAAAAAATATTTTCAAAAATATTCTGATGGCACAAGTCCACCAGCTGATTTACCTGAGATGTGATGATCACCATGGGGGGTCATAGGCGTGGAGGTCATGAGATCACTCCTCCTTGACCTTCTCCCTCGCCTCTGAGACTGTGACCCGGCCTCAGAAATCTGAGATCCTGTTTCTGAGGAATCCTGCTCTGCAGGGTTATACTGTGGATGAGAAGACGTCACACTATGTCAAACACCAAATCACAGTGGTGGCTGTATGCCAGTTAATTCAACAAGATTTAAGAACAAAAGTTCACATAAAACACACGACTCTTGAATTATGACTCACCAATGAAACGAGATAACCACTAGCAAGAGGTTGAACGACAGAATAACACGGAAACAGTCCAACAACTCACACAATCCAACTGAAAATGCTTTGAAAAGTCATTGTGTATTCCCCTAAAAAGGATTAATTAAACATGTACACTTTAACGTTATTCATGATAAGAAGTAATTTTGCTGAGGGCATTGAAATAGGGAAACAAAAACAACAACAGCATAAATTTACTTGATTTCAAGCAATATATATAGGAACAAAAATATCCAAAACTTTATAATTAATGATATACGCACCAGGAAAAAAGTGTCTTTTTCTTGTAATTATTTGTCATTATTTACATACAATACTGGAACAGTGTGCTACTTAAAACTGCTGTTTCACGCATGCATCTTGGAGACGTGTTCCCCTACAGCTCTACATGACATAAAAAAGCTCACTTGGTTATAATATGTCCTGTTTTCTGTTGTGACTCTGTAGTTAGCCTCTTCCTCAAACCCATCTTCATCATCACTTAAAAACTCTGGTCTGGGACCACGGAGCTTGCGACGAGACATGTTGGGGCTTACGTATCGTTTTTTCCTGATGAACTTTGGACTATATGTAGCACTGCAATGCAAACAAATTTCCTTCAGTAACACTTCACTCAATCGAAAACACGATAGGTTTTTACAAACAATGTGATTTTTAAAAAAAAAAATACAATTTCGATAATATTTTTGTCCATGGCCATTTTAAGTTAAGTACAAAACACAGAGAGATCAAGCTTTCGATTAACTCTTGGAAAAAATAACTGCATATGAGTGAATGAACATTGGAAAACTTTTCTGAATTATCACTGTCAAACTATTGAACTATCTGTTAGGTTTTTTTGTTGAAATTAAATGAATGCCTAACACTGATTTCCAATTTAAACAGACATTAATTTAAGCAATGAAACTTATGAACAGCAGATGGCTAGTACTTACGTTCTTACATATGTGTAGTCTGTCTTTGGTAATCTGCAACATGAACAGTCAATGGCATAATGATATTACATGCAAAATGCAGCTGTGACATTGTGGAATTCAATGGGAATGCATAATAAAGGGAAGTAAAAAAAAAATTAAAATACCATACAGAGTACTCAGTGAAAAAAAAACAACAAAAAAACATACATACGCTGGCAACTGCAACCTGTATGCCAATTGCAGACCCACTAAGGAACTTAATACACTGACTGAGCTTCAACTTTTCTCACAGCAAAACTAGAGATAAACTGAATGTTCAAGTTGACAATTAGCTGTCACTGGCCCTGAATGAAAAACACAATTGTCAGTGTGTTGACGTTGCCCCCATATGCTATACTGAGCGCACAGCAAGCCTGGGCAATTCAGAGCATGTAAACTATTCTTATCACTACAATGTTCATGTCCTCTCTGTTCATTCAAGCATGAAAAACCTGGCACAGTGGTGACACACTATTGATTAGGTGACCCAGTTTTTCACTGTTATGCTTGGAGCAATATGTTCAGGAGGAAAATGAAATTATGGATTGTGGCAAACCATGCTTGAATGCACTCACTCAGGAGGTAATAAAAGAAATATATGTATAACTTAATTACTCTGGGAAGGTACTGTCTTGTGTTCAACATTTAAACGCCAAATTCTCATAGTTCAGTAAATAATTTTTTGCAAAACATATAATAAGCAGCATCTAAAATATTTTGCACAATTAATTACTGAAATGTCAACTTGATGTCTTTCTGAGTGAAGAAAAACATTCAAGAACGTAATTCTATTCTGTATCTTTTGCCCTCTATGCACATAGTGAAGAACCTACAACTAGGAATGTTTAACTATTTACATGTCATCAATGTCATCGCATGTGAGCTCCTCGATGCTCAGTCCGTCCTGAGACGAAAACGATTCGTGGAGCCGCCTGCTATAATCTCTTTTGTCTCTAGATGTAAATCCGTCAACAATGGAAACAGGTGGACTTCTGCAGCAAAAAAGAAAAGGGCAAAAACAAAGTGAGACCACACCAAAATTCTGTTCCTTGATATCCAGAAATGAAGGAAAGAAAATAAAAATTAAAAGAAAAAAAAAAAAAAAAATCCAACAAGCTAATAAAAATCTGATCAATTAAAACAGCTACTGATCAAATGTTACTGGCATTGAAATCATGCAGGGTGCTTACAATGTAATCAAACATACAACAGTCATGAATGAAAAGCAGCGAGCCATTTTGACCATCAACCAGACTATTTCCCTTTGCCACATACAAGTAAAACAAACATTATAAAGAAGAAAAAAAAAAAAAAAATCTTTTCTCGTTATAATCTGAAATATGTCTCGCGCACAAGGCAAATGAGTCGAAAGTCGAAGGGGGTGATTTAAAGTTATGGCCATTTCTAACTATTTTCCAACTGAGATACCAAATTTTTTATTTGTTTTCAGCAAAATGAAAATTCAACCTTTTCTAACCGTTAACCCGAAATGAAAAATTTGGGTCTGAGTCGAAAAATAGTTTAAAAAAAGGCCGTAACTCGTGATTTAATGGAGCAACTTTCAACTCATTTACTATGGGTGCAAGACATAAGTAACAAAAAATTCTGAAGAATTCCTCATATGATAATTTCTTCTTTTTTTATAGTGATATTTTTTTTCCCATATTTCTTCTTTCATGTATTTCATGAACATGAGAAAAACTGATTTTTTTCCCTTCTTCACAATGCTTATTACACCCCTTGTATAACAAAGGGAAGCAATCTCGTTGCCTGAAAAAAAATGGTTCATTTTGAATTAACATGCAGTCCTTGAATAGTTGTTGTTAACTCTGTGCATCATTCTTATAATGAACACAAGAAGCTAAATTTCTGTATGTCTCATGTTTCTTTAGGCATCTTTGTATGTATAGTATGTTTTTTCTCTTATTCTCAACAATGAATATTATTATTGGATATTAACCGAAACATTTAACTGTTTTAACATACTTTGTATTGTTCATAAACGTTCAATTATTACGACTGCCTGAATTATAAACCATGAAAATATTTAAGCAAGTTTGATTACAATGAAATTTAATAAAATAATAAATATTATTAAATTATTATCAAATCAAATAAACTGACCTACTCTCAAGCAGGAAACTAAATAAATTAATTTCAAAACTGTCAAAATGTTAAATTTTATATTCTATGTTACAGTTTGCAGTCTGTCACAATAGCACTTCTTGGACCATCCCATCAACAGAAACTTGAACCAAAGCAAAGTGGTTTGATAAAAGTAAATCCAGAACTAAATTAAGAAGACTCAGGTAACAAATTTTGTTTTGAGTGTGAGAATTTTTTCTTTTCATGACAATTCACATTATAAGTTTTGTTTGTTTGTTTGATTTTTTTTTTCTCATCTAAACTGACCTTTATTTTAAGATGGTGAAAACAAAACAAAACAAAAAAAAAAAAAAAAGAAGAAAATTACCAAAGGTCCAGTGGTATAATACTTTACAGAAGTAAAGGCAGTACAAAATGAAACCAATATCATTGCAATGCAAGACTTTTTCCATTGTTTTATTGGTTTAAAAAAAAAAAAAAAGGAACAAAATAAAAAAAAAAAAAAAAAAGGGGAGATTTATATGGATGCAACTATTCTTCCTTGGAGAGGAGAAAAAAAATCGCTTCTATCCTGTCATGGAAATTTGTCTACAAATTTGTTTTATCGTCTATTACTATTATATTAATCCACATAAAAGTCAGTTTTCTGAAAAACACCAGGAAATAAATTACTGTGATCACTAAAAGTACACTCAAGAGAACACCAGCCCTGGGCCGTGAATCATACAATAACTAATTGAATCACGTTGAAACAATGTTATATATTGGGCTTATTATTAGCTACAAGCTTGATTTACTGTACAAAAAATCTGTTGCATTCTATATAGAATTGTGTTTGTGCATTGTACATATTAATGTTTGAAATGATGGTTGCTACTTTTGAGTGATTGGTTTCATTCACAATGACTAGTCAGGGCTTACTTTTTTCAATAGATAATTTTTTAGATGATAACTAACGTTTTCTTTCATATGGCCTTGATGAGTTTGCATTATCATGTGAAGGTAAAGTTTTTTTGTTTTTTTTTTTACCCCTAACAACATACATTTTAAAATGGTTTTGCCCTCATTAGATTTACATAATATATGAAAAGTAAAAAAGAAATGAAGGTAAAAAATGGTTGGGTGCAGGTCTGCCCCAAGCCTCAACACAGTATACAGGATGACCATGACATACCCATTTGTATATCATTGCTCTCAGCGTGTGAAATGGGTCAGTAAGAAAAGAGGCAGCTAGGGTTTAGATACTATACATATATCATGCCATGATAAAGAGAAAATGCTCACACTGGTGAGATCAAAACAGTGCTGTATATGAGAAATAAAACACTGATGCATAAATGCACTACAATAAGGTAAGCAAGAGAGAACGGGAATGTAATGACATACAGTACCAGGACTCTCATGTTAGACATAGAAGGATACACTTAAGACCATTATTTCTGATCCCAGCTGATAAGCCTTTTCACATTTCTAATGTTAAAACAGTAAAGACATAGCGGTGAAGAATTGCTGAAATAAATGAATGCATTTGAGTCAATTAATTTTGCAACAGATTCTGTAACAAAGCTAGAAAGTCAGTCGTGTTTCAGAACAAAAAAAAAAAATTGAAAGTGAATTTATGCCAATACATTTTTTATTATGACCTATTTAACCAACGATTAAGCAGATTTTTTTTATTTTACAATCATTCATGTGCTTACACAGCACTGCCAGGCATGCTTTGTGCACTAATTGAGCTTGAAAAGCATTATATTATCAACAATTCAATTGCTTAAACCCACTGATGCATTGATCATAATTAAAAGCATTAAAAAAAAAAAAAACACCATTACTTTGTAGAAAGCCCACATGTTTCAAGCCTGCATTAGTTGTGATATGAATTGTAAAGTGCACAGGACAAAAATGAAAGAAACAACATCCTAACAGGGATATATCATATAATGTGAGAAAACAAAATGCAGCTGTTCTGAAGGCGTGAGCAGGTACAGAGCTTACAATTAAGTAATAACTCATGAGGAATGGGAAGAACAAAGAAAAGTTCAAGATCCAAAGTGTTAAATTCATTAATAACTAACAAGTTCCATTCCATGCTGGTACAATTTTAATGATATAAATGAAAATCAGTCACTTTTGGTCATAAATGAGCAAGCCAAATACGCAAATGAAACTTACTTGAGCATGGAAAATTTTAACGTTTAGCTGCAAAAGAAGATTTTTTTAATGTTCACTCCTGTAATGGGAATAAAGAAAGCAGTGAGGATGCTGAGAAAGCAACAATGAGATTGAGAGAGAGAGAGAGAAAAGCGTTTAAAGACAATGAATGACAAAACCTAATCCTAGCACTAAAATTAAGTCTGGTGAAACACAATAATAACGGTGCACCCAGGCTGTCACCGAGGCAAACAAAGAAAACATACCACGTAAGATGTCATGCTGCTGAATATTTTAATCATATCTTGAAAAATTACTTGGTGGTCAAGGCAAGATATATAAATTATGAAAAAGAACAAGGAACAGTGTGATATTCTCTATAAATCTTGTCACTATTTGCTAGCCATTTGTGACTTTAACTGCAGAGTACCAAGATAAATCAAGAAATACCAACAACAACAAAAAATGTAGGCCTATACATGGAGAGATAGGCTGAGCACTGCAAAATATATACAACAGGGCATTATACTGGGAACCACACACACATTAAGCTATTGAATCTACTATAGGGAAAGTCATCAGAGTGCCATGAAAGCCGAACTTTTAGCAGGATACTGTATATATTCCTGATCAAAATGCTGAAAATCTTGGAGCCAAACACACACTGCATTACAGACTTTGTGCCATTCTTGAATTTTATAAGAAGAAATGGAAAACAATACTTTTATTTTTGAACTCTCACACAGCTGCTTTTAATGAGTAAAATAAGATTTGTTAAAATGCAAAGCTTTATTACAAAATTTAAAGCTGGCCATGTCTGTGGTACTGAAATATTATATAGCGCAATTATTTTTTTACAACACTAACGGATCATGAAATCATATTTTGCAATCTTGAAAGATATTAGTTTTCTGTCATGCTCAGCAGATGCAATTCAACTTAACTTTAAAAGAAAAATATTGAAAAAATGGTACGTACAGCAAATCTTATTATCATTATTTGGTGTATGTGATCCTATTAGCCTCAACTATGTAATGAGGATTAAAAAAAAGATGTTTGATATTCAGAGTTCTTACCATTCAATACTTCAATTCAGAGTTAATATATATATATATACATGTGTATAAACTAAAACAATCTCTCATATCTTTGCTCTGCCATTCTGTTTAAGATAGACTAGAATGAAGTGGAAGAAATTCTATATTTTTACAACATAAACTCTTTACTCTGAACAATGCAGTAATATTTTTGCTGATAAAAAATGTCTGTGAAACTTCTACAACATTGATCACTAGGAGCTGAAAGGCACAGATATTGTTATGTACATACCCAAAACTGTGCTGAGTGGATATATCATAATATTTGAATGAAACAGAAAATGAGAAGAGAGTGACGAGTCTGATGTGTTTGAGAAAGAAAGACATTAAATGAAAAAATCTCACATGCTTTTAAACTCTGAACAATATAAAAAATATGCTCCATGTTATGATACAAGGGGGACCATTATATATATAATAATAACCAGGCAACTTTCTAGTCATACCGGAGTGATGCGGACAACACAATGGATAAAATGCTCTGACATTGAAATCTACTCCACAGAAACATGGGTTTCAGAATACTGATCAGAGCATCTGCCCATCACAAGCTACTCAATAACACTGTCCGAAAATGGTAACATTTTCCCTCATACACTCAGTAGTCAACGATCTTTTTCCATATGATGATACAGACCAAGGCTGGCATTTGTTTGCAAATATAACAGTAGAAATGATAAATAATCCATGGGCCTCCATTAGAATCAGAATGATACTCTGCAGTGAATATCTTCCTCTATTTATAATTAACGTCTAGTTCTGACCTATTTGGTTTAGTAGTGAAAGCAACTTATCCACATATGAAGTATGAAAAATATTTTATCTCCATCCATGCAAGATTACATGAAAAAACCATCCCCATTTTAAGCTAACTCACTGGAGTAGAAATGAAACACCATGCCTCATTATAAAATGCAATGATGTGCATGGAAGTTCAAACTCAAGGAGCTGAAATGTGCAGCTGTACTCAGCTTGAAGTTCTAAGATGTGATAAGCTGTTCGAGAAAATCTGATTTTATAATGTATTCACAAGCTAATTTGAATCCGAGGAGACATGGTTTAGCTATATCTCTACATTTGAACTAATAATTCACTTTCAGGCAAATACAAAAATTGTTGAATATAACAAGATTTGTGGCATGATTAACAAAAACAAATCAGAACCAGATACATTCAAATTTAAACCTACATCCCTTTGAGGAAAACATAAAAGATGAAACAAAATTGTAGGAACTAGCTCTCACACCTTGTTGCAAAAATGACAAATATTTCAGATTGCCTGAAACAGCTTGAACTAGAATAGGGGATCAAACAATTTAATTATTTGGTGTATTCTCAATACTGGTATTCCAATCTAAAATCAATAGGAAGATATTTGATGGTCTAACTAGACTATTTCAAATTTATAAACTGCTCAAATTTTTTCAGTCTCTACTTCAGTTCCTATCAAAGAAGAATATACATGTATATCATAAATTGTTAAAATGTCTAAATCCATAATATAAAACAAAAAAGAAAAAAAAAAAATATAGCACACACACGCAAAAAGATAAGACAAAAATAAGAACTTTCTTTTCTTTCTTATCATCAAAAGACTAAAATTTAAAAAAAGTGCATGAAAGACCACAACCAAACTAGCAAAATTAAGTTTTTACGAACTTTCAATTCTTATATATTTATATGAGGCGCGACTCAAACTGAGCCAACTGGAGAAATCAAGTGTTTTTCAGTAGTGAATGAATTTTTTTAACATATTTTTTTCTTCTTCACCAAACCCTTCTATATCAATCTAAACATGCATTTCAGAGTTCAACTGACTGAAATAGAGCGAGTAAAGGCCCAAAAATTGTAATTTAACGGCATGGCCTATCAAAGGTAAAGAGGGATTTACAAAAGCGATCGGCCATTTTCTCACTAACTTCAGCTGCAGCAACTGGTCACCCCCAAGGTCTTTAATTGTCAATATCTCAACTTCTACTTAAGGTGAACCAATACT
>JBCAUA010602228.1:0-16162 GCA_038406235.1 Peronia verruculata
TCTATCTATCTATCTATCTATCTATCTATCTATCTATCTATCTATCTATCTATCTATCTATCTATCTATCTATTCGTAACTTCTAGTTGTCCCTGTTGTGAAATAATTATGCAACCTCACCGCACGCACGGCTTGATCAAACACCTACAGAACTAACAATTTATCTCGGGAGTAACAAAGCAAACTGTAGTAACAAGTTGGAGGTAGCAGCAATATCTGTCTACCCCATCCAACCTTATGGCATTGCTTTCCCTTGCACTAAGATCGAAGGCTTACAGGGCATCCAATCTACCTACAAGTGCCAGGGCTATTCTATCTAGGAGTTCTGTTTGAACAAGGGGAATGGATCTCGCTCCCGTCCGTGAGTGAACCCATACCAACCAAAATGAAACGCAAACGCCAATCTGTTGCTATCAAATCAAACATTCATGTCAAGTAATTTTCTTTTTACTAGGACGACTCCTACGCTAGCATCCTTTTTAAATTTGATTTCAATGGAACAGGACTAGTCCTATGACTTTTCCTTCTGCTAGATAGAAGGGATGTTGAACAAACAAATTAAATTTAAAAAATAAAAAAAAAACTACACCCGTTTGCTTGAAACATGCGTGGTGTAATATATAAAATGATCATGGTACAGAGAAAATGCTTTCTTTCTATTGTTATAATTTCATCAACCTGGTTTTTGTTTGTTTGTTTGTTTTGTCTTTTGTGATCAGTCTGCGAAAGGCAAGAAGTGATGCGATTTTTTTCTTTCTTTGGACTGCTTGTTGAATACCTGTCGTGTCTGACAAGGAGAAATAACACGGTTGGTTTCAAGGATCTACCATTTATTGATGATTTGTTTATGTGTGCGTTTGCTATACTTCCTTCCGCGTTTTTCCTGCTTTAGTTAATACTATTTCCAAAGGTCTGGTTTTCTATACTAGCTATTAAACCGATCTATATTGGGCATTGATGCCATAGTTGCAATCACTTACATTGGCTATAATCTCCTACCACAGCGCCTTTCTTGCCTGTACAGACCCATATTTCACGAACATGGACTAAGGCTGTAGCCACAGTGCATTTGTGTCTGTTTCTAACTCTCGCACTGCAGCCGGATATAGTTATGTTGGGAGCTCGCAAGACGCAAAATTGCACAGGCGGGTAAAACATAAAATGCTAACTGACACGCCAACTGTCCACTTATTTAGACGCACTGCAGCCAGCGGGAATCCAAAGAATTTGGCCTTTGACTTACGGCTGCAATGCGAGAATAAGGCACAGACAGAGATCCACTGTGGTCATGACTCAATGTGTTTATTGCAATGCTGGCAGAGGAAGGAACATGTAGCTGTGTACCTCTGAATTCTATCTTTGCTTTCTATACTATCCTCTTTCCCGATGTGACATCACCTCTTTCTCGAATTTGCACAGACAGTGAAGGCAGAGAGAGGCAGGCTGATCTGTCTAGGGCTGTTTTGTTATGTTTTGTTTCGTGTTTTTTTTTTTCCCCACGTCTAATGGTCGAATATAACGTGAACAAATCTGCAGTAGACACGATAGAGACAGGTAATTGAGGAGATCGATTTCATTTTGACTCTCTGTGCTTTTCATCTGCCTCAAGAGGTTTAGCTATATCGGGGTGTTAAATCTCTGTCGCTTTTGTTCTGTGGATTCCCTTGGCTTTTTGTGCTTTGTGAATCAGAAGAGATCTGAAACTGGCTTTCGGTGGCTCTACGATATTCCAAACGCCTTCACTCTTTTTTGCTCTCAATGAGATTGCGTGTCTTTGCAAAACAAACGATGCAATCGAAAGATCAAAAGAGATGAAAGGAATGTTAAGATTCTCAAATTATGTTCACCAAGGATGTTCGTCAGGGAAACATCATCAGCCGCACTGGTTTACTCACTATCTACCCGCTTCTAAAAACATCGTACTCCTATCAAAAACATGATGTTTTTCTTCATGCCACGCAATTGTTGCGTTTGTTTTATTTGTTCGTTTGTTTGTTTGTTCGTTTGTTTGTTTGCGTTTTTCGATGACTGTAGCCAGCACCTTATATCATGTCCTCGTGAACTCTGACGTACAGCTTGTATGGCAATACCAGGCTTTAGTATTTTCAGTTTGTGTTGTACCCAGTGCGACACTGCACAGTTGAGATCATTGCGTGCACGAAATACGAACTTTTGAAAATGGAAATTATTATTTTTGATCAGCTCCATTACATACTCTTTGCCAGACACAAGTTGTTTTCAACATTTGAAATGTATATTGTGAAAACAACTGAAAAATTCATGGTGCAAGACAACTACTTCCTTCTTATGGCAAAAATGTTATCAATTTCTATTTATGATCCAATTTTCAAACGATCAGAAGCAACGTGATCTACTCTGCGTGTTCAAGACTTGTTAGACTATATCTGGTAAGTAATTGGACTCTTCAGCAATAGTCCTCACTGATGGACATATCCCTACATATTAAAACGATCTCGAAACAGATCTGTTTGTTTTTGTATTAAATGTCATTAATTCATATAAAGAACGCCATTCAGATGACGCAAACAATTGGACTGTTCAGCAATAGCCCTCATTGAAGGACACATTCATACGTATTAAAACGATCTCAAAACATTTGTTTGTTTTCGTATTAAATGTCATTAATTTATATATATATATATAGAACGCCATTCAGATGACGCAGGTGAACTAAATGAACAAGATCAAAGACAGTAAATATCATCAGCTTTTCACTCTGTCTTAACCTGTACTCGAGTAACTTGTCTGATCTGAGGTTCTATTAATTGCATTTATCCCAGACAATCCTCTATCAGTCTGAGCATTGTCTAAGATATCTGGAAAGATCGATGCTGATCTTAAAGCCCTCTCTGTCTATTTAGTACACCTCGCTAGAAAAAATTCATCAGGGTATCGAGACAGGATAGTGTAATGTAAAGACAATAGTATTAGTATCTATTTCAGTTTCTCCCTGTTAAAACCAACAAGATGAAATGTTTTAATTTTCTGTGGTATAGATTGGAGGACAACAATGGGTCCTCATAGTAGCTAAAGACTTCTTATACATGTATTCTGTCTGAGTAGAAATATCCTTAATCTTTTTAAGAGAGTCCAGTTCATGCCCGGGCTGTTCTCATTTACCTGTAATTTACTTTAACTCTCCATCACTGTCCAGCCATTCGTCCGAGTGATCGCAGTGGTTCTAATCAGTTTGTACCTTTTACCCCTCAGACATGCCAAGTACAATCTATGGACATTTACTGAGTTTAGTAAACGTTCAGTCCGTCCTAAAACATTTGCCTGGGACATCTTTGTTTAACAAACTTTCTCGAGTGTTAGAATTTGACTTGTCCATTCCTTTAATTTGCCAAATAATTTATTCTCAGCGCAGTTGGTTAAGAAGACATTTAGTTCTTCCCAAATTTGTAGAGACTGGAAATTCATACGAATAATCTAGTGGGCATTTGTTCGTCTGATTTTTATTTAACTCGAACGAATTTTATTAAATAACAAACACAGGTCATTCTGTTGAGCTTCTGGAAAACCCGAGGTCCTTAACTAATGACTTTGTGGTCTCCATACGTTCCCGCAAACAATGATCTCTTCAATCTTATTTAACTTCTTTATTTGTCTAAAGACGAACATTGTCCTTTGCGAACTTTTTTGATGATCAGACATTGCCACAAAAACAGTCTCGAAATGTTGTTCAAATCCTCCATTTTATTTTGCATCTTTCCACATGTCATGTTAAGACTGGACTGAGGGTTTGTATCGTACCAGGATAATGAATTCAGAGATTTAAGTGAAAATCCTCTTTTCCTAACGTGTCTCTTAGTAACTTTAACACACTCTTTAAACCTGGAGTCCTGAAGAGCTGTGGGGCACATAAGAAGACTTTTCGACTCCATTTCTCCAATCTTCACTGTTCTGAGACATTGGCTGTTGATGGGTGTGAAACCAGTCCATTTTCTGATATTGCCCTCTCATGTTTTTCTCTGTCTGCCTCTCCATCCCTCTCCCTCCCCCCCCTCCCCCTGTCTTTGTGGAATGGTTTTGACATACTGTGATATTATCCCAATTTTATCCATCTTTCAAAGAATAGAACTGGTTAATTGCCTTGTCGATCTTCACGCTGGTACCGCTATGCGAAGTGTTAATAGAGATCTTGCCAAAGTATCTCATCTCCAGTATCTGAATTCATCCTTCAGGATCAGCGGACAAGTAAATCTGTTAAATCCTCACTGTTTTCAAAATACGTATGTCAAAAGAACTTGAAAAAGAGATCCCAATTATTCAGTACAATGAATGTGACAACTGGTGATTGGGGCTATTCAACAAAATCGTAAACCATGAGGGTTAAAACTGGATTTCTGTATATGTGACAAAGTTTGTTTTATTTCTCTTCACTGATGATTAGTGTATTCACTACAAACGATATTTATAGCGAAAACTTGACATGCACACAATTGGTTAAAAATCCCAATCAAGTGAGTTAAACTACTTTTTTTTTTCATCAAATGAACCACCTTCTTTTGTTATAGTGTATATCCGATGCCACAGTGTTGAAATTATGGTTTGTGAGCTGCTTTATATTAGTGGGGGGAGGGGGGGGGGCAACTGTGTTATGTCAGTTACAAAAAAAAAAAAAGATAAATTTTTCTAGCTCCTTTAAACAAATATCCATGGTAGATGACATACCTTGAGTTCTTAGCAGTTAAGTAACTCATGAAGGTACAGCACCTGCCAAGTAGTTGATTTGAACTTCTCTCTCACAGACTGTTCATGGTAACTGACGCAGTGCATTTATTTGATAACTGACGCAACAGGCTCTATAACAAACCATTTCCTTGACTCTGTGATAAGTTTTATATGACCAATATTGCTTGAAATGCTCAATTGTTATGCCAGTTTAATTATCATGTATGCTGTTTATTGTGTTTGTCACAATTCAGAATTCAGATGACATAATGATAGTCAGTTTCTGATAATTCTGATCCTAACACCAGTAATTTGTTATATGCTTAAAGTTGTTCTTGAACTATTCAGCCATAAAATTGTTAACCTTTTGATCGATGATAATCTTGTGTCGTGTTAATTTTCCTATTGTTACCCGTCCTCACGGGGTAAGCAAATCGCATTATCATGCCCACAGATTGTGGATACCAGGGATTCTGAACATATCATGTTCTCCTGGCGCTGACAGAATATGTGTGGTTATGAACGTATTAGTTAACAACCTCCTAATCTACTTTACAGGGTTTTAATCTAATTTCCTTGTCTAGGATTTTGTCATACGAGTAATATGTTTAAAAAAACACGTATACTTTTTCAAGATTTTTTAGCTAAAGAGTTGCTGTTTCGAGTGCAAATTATACTCTCTGATTTAATTCCACAGAAAAATAACACTGCAGCAGAGTGTCACATTTGATTTAGGGTCATTTGCCTTTTTTCTTTTCTTCTTCATTTTTTGAATGTAAGACTTTTATTAAGTTTAAAACCCACTTATGCTATGACTTCTGGGAATTTTGGTCTACGAAGTTAACAACAAACCTCACCAAGTGCATACTCTGATCTCTGCCTACCTGCCAGTTCTGCTATCACAGTTAGGATTATACAGTGCCATCCTTAGTACAGTACCAAACCTCACAATCACAATTACTTGCTCAATAAAATAGTGTGTGTGTGTGTGTGTGTGTGCGGGCGTGCGTGTGTGTGTGTGTGAGTGTGTGTGTGTGCGCGCGTGCGTGCGTGTGTGTGTATGTGTGTGTGTGTGTGTGTGTGTGTGTGTGTGCGCTTCTTTTTTCATGACGTTTTGCGCTTAATAGGTTACAATCGAGTGGAACAAAAGAAATAATGTCGCTTCAGTTACAATTAATATTATCGAGCACCTATTTTAAAATGAGTCATTTTGACCATCAGCCAAATTACTTCCCTTTGCCCAGTACAAGACGTATAACACAAGCATTGTGAAGAAGGAAAATATCACTTTTTGCCTGGTTACGTGAGATGTATGTCACAAAAAAATTTTTGAAAAATTCACGATATCATGAACATGTTTTTCTTTTATCATGATTTTTTTCGTTTTTCTTTTTTTGTTTTTTTTTTTTTCTTTGTTCAAGTGTTTGAAATTACAAGAGAAAAACTGATTTTTTTTCCTTCTTTGCCATGCTTGTCCTATACCGCTTGTACTTTACAAAGGGAAGTAACCCAGCTGACTAAAAAAAAGGCTCATTTGATTATAAACACCATTCACAAGAAAAAAAAAAATTACGATGGCCCCTAAACATTTGGATATAGTTAGAGCTAATCGTAGATAGGAATTTCACTGACGGTGAAAGCCTACTGTCGGAGTTTCTCCCAATGAGTGCCATGCTCGACATTCCATGGGAGACATCTCTTTCCTCTCTTTCTCCTTGCTCCTGTCTTCTGTCCCGCTTTTCTTCCTCTCTTCCTCTTGACGTATAAACATATCTTAAAGCGTTTGACACAATAGCGCTGTAATTGTGCTGATGTGGCCTTAAACCCCAACACAACAACAACAACAACACTTACATGAGAAATTTATTGATGTTGAAAAACATATCAAGCGCACAGCTTTTCCTGTATCTGACCATCGTCTTACAAACAGTTAATGTCCGTCGGTTCTTCTCCACATATTAAAATATTATCATAAGGTATAGCTATACCTTAGTTATCATCCTTTCTATGTTTTCCAGTCAAAGACATTGCAAAGAAAAACAAACATGACCACTCCAATGCCACCTACAGATGGGACTTACCTTTTCATTCTTTTTCCTGTTATCATTATTATTTTCAGATCAACGCCTCCATTAATCTTTTAGGGCCACTCTTTCACAATATCAGGGTCACCCGGGGTGACAATACCGATTGCACTTTACAATACTTAGAAAGTCACTTTAACATAATGGGAGATCGTTTAACAGATTATCTGCCCTTTCCAAAAGAGGGATTTGTGTATAGGGAGATCATTATGACCAGGTTTTTACTTCCATTTGCCAGACAAAAGATGTGTTGAGCAAGCAGTGTAAAGAGGAAAAAATAATTTTACTGCTTGCCATTTGAAAGACTGGTCACCATAAAATGTGCTAAAATTATAACAAGATTTTTAATTTTTCACTGTGTTTATGTTTCAAGCAAAGCGCCCCAAAGTGATTTTTTTCCTCTTTGCAGTACTAGTTCGGTCTCTCTTTTGCCTGGTAGAGGGAAGTAATAGGATTGAGCACAACTATTTAAAGACCTCTGTGCCTTGAAGCGCATGAGACAGCCATCGATGCCCAGTGGCGATCTGTCTGCATCCAACACCAGGCCATGACTCTAAATCCTGTCGGCAGGGTTAAGGTCTTTCATTGGTGTCTGTTTTCTCGAGTCTTAACCTCTTCACCGCAGAGATTTCATGGGGTTTGTTCTGAAGCCTCATTTGTATGGAGGTCCTACATTTCAGTCAGCCGCTGGTTTACCACAAAAAAGCAATTATAAATATTAAATATTACACCACTAGTGTTTCAAAATAAAAATTATACTGGTATCTCACGCTGCGGCCAAATGCTAATTTTTCAAACCTATATAAAAAAAAAAAAAAAAGGATTTTAGAACCTTTACGCGTCTCTGCTTATTTGTAAAAGACGGTAATAATTATGTCCGTGGTGATAGTTAGGCTCAAGACAGATAGATGCAAATATGACATTTCTTGGTCTTTATGGAGTAAAAAATTTCAGTAATTTTTTCCAGATACCGGTAAGTCTAGACCTTCAGGCATGATGTGTGAAACTTGATTTCCTTAGTAGATCATATGACCTGACCTAGTTTTGAAAGTACAGGCAAAGAGTAGGCAAGCCAGCCAGGGCCTGAAGTTGCTGTCACCATTAGTGTGTGAGATTTTGGTAAGTGATTCACTATGGGACTGGCTCAGAGACCACAGATATATATCTTTCAGAATAACCTTGGATAAAGATGTTTATGACACAATATTTCAAAGCCTTGGGCTGGTCTGTGAACTGACGTAGCCTAAACAGATCGTAGTCTTAGTTCTGTAATAATGATAACAATAAAACAAAATCCTGAAAGGATAACTACAGCAATAAGCATTTTATATAGCACTATATAAAACATACGCGGTGGCTATCTCGATGGATCGTTGTTGTTTAAAAATAAAAAAAAATCCTAATCCCTATCTGGAAAAAAGGGGAAAAACTCTTTATTTCTCCAGCCAGATGCCTACCGAAGTTTTGACTTGAAAGTGAAGTATAAGAGTTATAACGAAAGCGTTGTAGAGAAGAAAACAAAAATGCCCTTACTCTTGTTATTTGAAACATAAATGACAGGACAATCTGAAAATTTCACCGTGTGATGAAAATGTTTATTCGTGACCCTGATTCTTTTTCTTTTTTCCTTACATGTTCAAATAACAGAAGAAATTGTGATTTTTCCCCTTTCTCTGCAATGCTTGTATTATATACCTCTTGTCCTTGGCAAAGGGAAGCAACGTAGCTGGCTGACAAAAATGGACCCTTATCCAGTGACGCCACTCCCGTCTCCAAAATCAAATATATAACTCTATAACATTATAATACTGAACGAGCCAGAAACGAAACAAGCAGATCGGAGTGGGATGCAGTGTGTTTGGATCCTAAGGTACAGGGCTTTTTCCAAAAATTACAAACAAGTCTCGTCTTACGGAGTTTCATTTCCTGGATCAGCTGTCAAAGGGCTAACGTAACGCGATCTCCAATCTAATAGCCAAGCCACCACAAAGAAAGCCGACAAAGCCAAATGACGGTCTATGTTTGGTTGTGAGAGGTTAACTGTATGTGTTTCAGGAGTACCAAAGTGATGGAACCGCTTTCTCGTCCTTAGTGTTTTCTCTTCATTTTTCTCTTCTTTTGTTCGAAGAAAGTCAAAATGCTGTTGCCACTTTATTGATAAAAAAAAATGGTTTTAAAAAAATAAAAAATAAAAAATTTTTAAAAAATAAAAAGCAGGAGTTTTATTATTATTATTCTTATTACACTAAATGGACAGAAATTGTAAAAACTGAATTTCATATTTCTAATGAAGAAGATAATGATTTTATTTTATTTTTTTTTCCAACCTGACTGTCTCTGTTATATTATTAAAGTGTCACGACAGAGATAAAGAATATCTTCCCCAGACAGTGGTTCAAATTTACTACAGATAGTATGACATATCACAGGAGCCCAGAAACCCTTGGAAAGTACATAGGCTTAGTCTATTCAAATTCAGTAGTAAATCATTTCTGCCTAAAGAGCATAAAGCGTTCTAAATTCCCTGGGAGAAGAACCAAACCTATACAGAGTATGGACAATATTGTTTGTCATTTTGATTTAAAACATTATACTATACGGTGGTGATTTGATGTGTTCCATTGATTTAGGATTTAAAAAAAAAAAAAAAATTATGTGTCTACATTTATTCATGGTAATTTCATAGATAGTTGTCTTTCTAGGTGGACAAGTAAGTCTTGTGGTACCGATATATCCTCTATTTCGTTTTCATATCTTATCTCAAAAGAATGCTTTTCTTTTGGGTGTTAGTTTTGTTTCTTTGTCTTGGAACCTATCGGTACATCAGCACAATAGTTCACATTCGACTAAGCACAGATCTGGAAATCCCTGGCGGAGTGTTTGTACCCTTCACTGAAAATAGAACATTCACTTATGTGTATTGCACTCCACCATGAATTAGTTGAAGACAAAACATCGGGAAAAACGCGACGCCGGATGTACGGCATGCATTTTTCCCACGTCATTACGTCATTAACACTACTCACCAGTGCTATTTTAGTCAGCTCACAGCAAAGAGTTCTAGTCACACATCTCCTCCCTACCGTAACAGAGCCAAACCTAAAAATAGACTCCGGTATTTCCAAACTTTCGCTTGGTCGGAACAAATCTATTACCGGCTATATTGAGCCAAACACGGTTGATCAAAAGAGTAAGAAGAATGTTGACATTGGAAGAACGGATTGAATAAGAGAAACAGGGGATGCAGGGTCGAGAAATAAAGAAGAGCGAGACAGTAAGAAATCGCAGAAAGAGAGATGGAGACGGAAAAGGGAAGTATGAGAAATGAAGAAAGACACCCTGAGAAAATATGATAGAAAATAACTCAATAATTCTAGTCTTGCTACAGCTGAGATCCGTGAAAGGACTGAGGAAAAGCTTTGTCTTGCTCGGGTTGTCAGCCCTCGTACATCGTGTGGCTTAGGTTTGTTATGCCACGCATTACTGGGAACGTGTGGACCAGACAGGCAGAGAGAGAGAGAGAGAGAGAGAGAGAGAGAGAGATGTACAGAAATCATGAGCTTAGATAATCAAACAGATTTGTTGGACTATGCAAAACAGACTGACCAACAGATAGTCAAACATATGGATAAAGGTTACATAAATGACTGGAAAAAAAAAAGAATGAGCTTACTCTAATTTAAAATAAATAAATAAATAAGTACGCATTATAATAATAATAATAATAACCAACTTTGTCAGAGTGGTATTACTCGTCAAATAAGATTTAAAAAAAAAAAAAACGAACAACAGCAACAACAACAACAACAACAACAACAACAACAACAAAAACAAACAAAAAAAAAAAAACAGCGTGATTGAGCTCAATGGTTACAATACGTATAGGAGAAAACTGACTGAATCATTCTGTGGAAATTTGTGACAGACATTTTTCACTATTCAAACATCAGACTTGACACCAAACATCAGACCTGGCAGTAATATATAGATTTAAAAAAAAAAAAAAACAGTTTTCGTAAAAGATTTGACGAAATGAAAAGCAATAAAACCAGTTTAGAGAGAAATTTGTTCGTTGACATTGAGACAAATATTTGAAATTCTGCAATTTTCCTTAATATGAGACCACCGTCCATCTATGATATGGTATTTTTTAATTTTTTTTTTTTTACGGGGGTGGGGAGAAAGATAGAAAGAAAGAACGATTATGAACAAAATTGAATAAATTGCCATAATATGCAAACAAATATTTTTAATTTAACTTTACCACCTGGCTGCACATGGCATCAGTGTTAGGCATGAATGTTCTTGAATTTATGGACTCCCGTGATATCTATTTTTCATGTGTTTGACCATCTGAGACTTTAAGAAGGAAGATTCAGGGATGGTTACTTCATGAGCCCCCAAACTAATTCTTTTAGCTCAATGTACGTGACATGAATGTAAGGGCTGTTAATATGACTAGCTTCAGAAACCGTGAACTCATTGCCTTTTTTATGTAGACGCCTTTGAAAACCTGGACAAAGAAACGGAATGGAACACATCTGTAATGAATGCGTAGCTTAACCTCGTCCGATTTATACGTCTTTTTGACACCGAACTAACATCACGACATAACGGAAATATGATAGTTACTGATGGCCCTACATAATGGCGTCTATTTTATTTCCTTAGGGGTGACACAGAATGTCCGTGAGAAAAAATAATCAATGTTATGGAGCCAGATATAAAATCTGTGTTTCTCTCTTTTATTACAATGGGTTAAGACACGAGTTTCCGTACATGAAGTTGGCAAAGATGATTTCTATGATACGGTTTTATGTTTCAGGAAAAATGATATTTATGATATGGTCCTATCAAATGCAACATCCCTGCAAATGGTTTTTATTAAGTTTGAATTTTGTGGGAAAACCCAACGATTTTGTCCTCCTTTTCTGTCAAATGACCAAAAAAAAAAAAAAGATAAACAATTAATAAATAAATAATAATAAATAAGTCGTAAATATATACATAAACAATTAAATAAATATGAAACAAAATTTAATAAACGGGTAAATATGAAATGAAAATAAATAAACAAATAAATAAGAGATAAACAAACAAAAGCCGACTGATGAATAAGTAAATAGATTAGTGAATAAATAGATACTAAATTATAAATAAAAAAATCTAGAAGTAAAGAAATAATTGACAGATAAACAGGTAAAAATACTAAATAAATACATAAATAAGTAAGTAAATAATACATAAATACATTTAAAAAATACCAGAAAAAGTATTAACAAAATCAAAAACAAAACAAAACAAAACAAACAAACAAAAAAAAAAAAAAAGAAACCCAAAACTCTAAAACACCTCACTGAATAAAGACAAATACATACCTAAAAAGTGTGATATATTTTGTTTCAGTAGACAGTTTGCAATAATACTTGCACTAGTCACTATAAGTGGCTCCGTCTCCTAAGAAGTGTTAAAACTGTAAATTAAAAAGTGAGAAAAAAAGCATAATATGACAACATATATCACCCAATTCCCTTATAAAGAAGAACATAGTGTGAATACATCATTTATAACAGGCACCCAATATTTCGCTGCCAGCCATTTCCATTTTTGGAAATTCCCCCGTGAAATATGCTTTTGGTGCTGCCCTCGGAGAGATGAAGAATTGAGTTCGGGATTTTTTATTTTTTATTTATTCATTGCAAATTTCAGCCCGGTTTTTTTTTTTTTTTTTTGGTTATTTTGCTGCATATTGCTGTGCAGCTGGTCATCAGAACATGGTACAAGTAATGCTGTCAATGTTATCGTTTTAAAGACATTATGTAAACCACATGGCCCATGAGGCTTTTTTTCAGCGTTTGTCTACGGTCTATCTAAGTCTTTTAGCCTCTGGAGTTGCTTATTCCTGTTTTTCAGCATATACGCACTTTTTTTTTTTCACATTCTTCACTGTGAGGTTTTTAATCAAACATTTAAGAGGATTAATTTTCTGTATCATCTTTTAAAGTATCTATTGAGAATATTAAGACCAGAAGGCAGGAGTTGACTATTGGGACAACTCTGATACCCAGAGTCTCATCCATTAAAGGAGCTCAATAGTAAAAAAAAACACTTATTTTTAAATACGACTTAAATTTAAGCAATGATGTGATATAATAAAATACAGGTTAAAAAATGAGCATTCATATGAATAGTTCTTCTTCAAAATGCATGGTTGCCATGGACATGGCAGCCATCTTGGATTTTAAGTTATTAACACATTTTATTTTCTCAACCATTTCAAACGTAAATGAAAAAAATTGATTTCTTGTTTGTTTGTTTGTTTTTGTTTGTTTGCTTTTTGTTGTTGTTGTTGCTGTTGTTGTCGATGAGTAGTACACAAAAAAGACATAAAATAAAATAGCTGGCTAACTCAAAAGTTGACTGAGCAATGAATTAACACTACAGTGCCTTTCAAAGTTGGTAATATTTAAGCAAGTGAAAGTTTTAAAGCTGGCCATAACTTTAAAAAAATCATTTAAAAAAAAAAACGTCTTGATTTACATCAAAAATAAAAAGTAGCTGCTGTATAGGCTTGTTCATTTGTATGTTTGCTAAATATCTGTGGTCCATTTTGATATGCAAAGTGCCTTAAAATACTATTGCTCTTGCGGATATTGATGTCATATTTATTTCTTTGTAATCGTCCCCTTCATGGTTATTAACATTACATCATTACTACATATCTGTGGAGGTCCAAATGATAATGCCGAGGATACATGCTAATTTAATCAGTGTGATTGTAATCACTTTATTTGAATGACATAAAACACAAGATATAATCTGTAAACTGGTCAGTTACTCAGTTTATGAAACAAACAATATATCTTTGAAGGGTTTCGGAGCAAAATGAGACCTATCCAAAATCGCCGTTTAGAGACAAGTGAAAATTTGTTCTCCAGTAGGTAGTAATTTATCACTAAGCAATAAAATTTTCTGAAGACTTCCGGCAAGGATAAGTCGAATTCGGTCAAAAGTAAAGTCCTTACCATGTAGTACTATCACCATTCCGAGTACTGAGGGGTATAACTCAAAATTTTCAAAAATAGCGTTTGTCGCGTTTTGCCCTGAAACCCTTTATATGTAAACAAGACAAAAGTGAGGAATCAAGAGGAGGTAAATTAATACAGAATTTAAGGGTCAAATTTTCTAGCCGGCGTTTAGTTTTCATCAGCATAACAAAGAAATTTCATTCATATTTCATTGCTCCCGTACACCAGTTGTCCTTTGGAGGGCCTCAGAAATCCAACAACCAGTTTCCTCCGTTCTTCCTTATTCCAAGAAATAGAGAATACCAAACATTGAAATGGTTACTGTTATCATTCTGTCTCCTCATTTATTATTATTGTTATTGTTATAAGTATTATTCGTAATATATATTTTCGCCATCTCAAAATTCAGGGACTGATTTTACCAGTGCGGTCATGTTAAGCCATAATTAAGCCATTAATCTCGGGTCATGACAGAGTCCGATAGATTAACACCTGGCCTCAGTGCTGTGAATGACCGTTAGACTGGCTGCCGGACATTGAAGGTGATCTGGTACATCACGTGATGTAGCGCGTGCCAGGGGGAGACTATCCAACAGACAAATCGCCCGGAAGTCGCGACGTCTGGACAGGCTAACAAATTGTAGTTGTCTCTCCTGGCCAAGCCTTTGCTTGTACGTGTGTGTATGTGTTTGTTATATGTATGTTGTTACTTTACTGTGTGTGCTGTTTGTATTTTGTCTCGAAGCGGAGAAATTTGTCTTGTTATCTGTGCTGAATGAAATGGCCGAGTGTAAGTGATAGATATCCCAGTGATTCTCAAATTTGTTCCTGTTTATAAAACTTTCTATCTTTTTTTTGTTTTCTTATTTCATCTGTCTGTCTTTTTTATCTCTTTTTTTTTTTTCTCATTCTTTTCATCTTTTTCTTTTCTTGTCTATTTTGTTCTTTTTTTTTTTTCCTGGCTTCCTTTCCTTCCTGTTCCTGTTTATTTCCTTTGTGTCTATGGTACTTTATTTGTTCTTTTCTTTCTTTTTTCTTTCCTTCTTTCTTTATCTGTCTCCTATTTCGTATGATTTACTTCCATTGTAACCTGCAGTTCCCTAAAAGTAACTAAAGAAATCATTAGGCACCGCTAGATACATTGTATAAGACAGTGATTTTGGCACAGACTAATGAGTGAACATCCATCCAGATAAGTAGGTCACCCTTGATTTTCTTTTAATTATGTTCCAAACCTGCAAATGAAGTTCCTTCTCTTATCTATAATCACAAACAGAATTTAAAAAGAATAATCTAGAACTGGATCATTTTTACTTTAAATAAATCAATTGTGATCATCAAACGCTTGGATTCAGCCCATCTCTTTATTTTGATAACCCCCCTCCGCCCCTCCCCATCTCTCTCTCTCTCTCTCCCTCTCTCTCTCTCTCTCTCTCTCTCTCTCTCTCGTCTAATTCTTGAGTGTGCTCTTGATTCATCTGGCCTGTCCTGAATGCTTTAAATGCCATACTTACAACAACAAGACCTTAATAAATGACAAATATTTTCTTCAAACATCAATTCTCTATTTTTGTTTATGGAATTCATTGTCCATGCATATACAGACACGAACACTAAGAGACATAAAGCTCAAAATCAATGTTTCTAACATCTAATGCGAGTCATAATATCATATTGTAACCAGAGTCGTAATATTCTGTTGTAAACCAGAGTCGTAATATCCTATTGTAAACCAGAGTCGTAATATTCTATTGTAAATCAGAGTCGTAAAATTATATTATAAACCAGAGTCCTAGAACGCTATTATAAACCACACACAATAATAATATCATATTGTAAACCAGAGTCGTAATATTCTATTGTAAATCAGGGTCGTAAAAATGCTATTGTAACCCAAAATCCTAAAATTCTATTGTAAACCAGAGTCATAATATTCTTTTTAAAATATTCTAACCAAAGAGCACAGCGCAATAAGCGGGCAGAGAGCACAGCAGTCTGACTCATAAAGAAATGGAGGAATCTTTACAGCCAGATTTGAGAACCTTTCGCTTGGCCAGTCCAGACGCCTCTCCGTCATATTCAGACCGCTCCTTGCCCAGCCTTTCTGACGTTTGGAAATGTAATCCGTAGATGTGTAATAATTTAGTCGCCTTCTTCTTCTCCCACACGGCGGCGATGAAGATTGAGATATAGGGCCTATTTATGGGCTCTCTGTAACCATAACGGAGCCAAAAGTCTTGGAATACTTTTCTTTCTTTCTTTTTTTTTTTTTATTTTAGCGACCTTCTCACCGTTTCATTTGGCAATAATGCAGAAGCAAATCGTAAACAGATCAATTAGAAGTGTATAAGT